>JAHZNI010000478.1:0-34404 GCA_027744415.1 Seira ritae
AAACAAACTACTCTTAAATGAGAAAATAAAAAAGTTTGCATTTTTAGTAGCCGAAAGGACCAATAGCGTGCCTTGTAAATAATACTTAAATGAAGACTTCCACCTTCAGTTAACTCAAAAATAATATTTTTGCTATCTTCTTTCATTTCATTCATTCATTTATCATTCATTCATTTATTGTGAGGTACTCTCTACAGCCCTTCAATTACCGTGACTTGCAAAGATATTGCGTTTATTGAGGTAAAATATGTAATACATTGATGCATACATGATTACATTCTTTGTTGAGTTCTTTTGAGAAAGCAATCCGTATGAAACCAAATGAGTTTCTTTTCCCAAAATCCGGCTCATGATCATGATCTAATGATTTTCTAACTGCGTAAAAACATCAAAAGCCCGCAACGTGCAGAAGCATTATTCCACTTTTTCTTTTAGGCTTTCTTTATGTTTACAAAACAACGGCAGTGCCAGTGGGTGCCTTCACTCTCATCATCACTACTCCTCGTAGTATTTTTGCGTAGTAAGTGCTTTGCTTCTGTGCACTAAAAAGGTATATTTTTACTTAAAAGGACCCAGACCAAAGCGGTAGAAAATGTTGGCGTTTTATTTTTTTGTTATGCCTTGTTTAGCTAAAAATACACCATAGGAATTTAGCATGTCTAGGCACTATTCGCGAAGAAATGCAGACATTTTGTCCTTTCGATGAATTTAACAACTATATCCGTTTTTGAGTTGGCTGGCTGGCACAATCTGCAGCAAAGAGGAAAAAACAGGAAAAGGATCGATAGGGAGATTGTGTACGTTATTGTAATGCACGGCTTCAATCGAGGGCTTTGAAAAACACAACATTCCTTGATCTTACCCTTCATTCGCTTTTAGACACGACAAAACACGCAAGACGCATTGGCTACTGAAGTTGTACGTTTTCAGTTACGGAAACCCCTAGTTGGCATACATACATTACCAACATTTTACCGTAGCTCATTGTATGTGGCATGCATCGGTGGTCGATCCGTAGATTTTAAAAACCTTCATGCTGACTGCACTTGTGTATACTTTACTTTTAGTTTTCTATCAGGCTGTTAGTCGAGACTGAGACTGTGAGACAAAGTACATACTCCACAAGTCGATTCCGTATACAATCGGCGTCGGCGTAGCACCTACATTCTGTCCATTGAGTATATGTGCGTTGCCCAACACCAGTTGTATACGGAATCNTTTTAGTTTTTTATCAGGCTGTTAGTCGAGACTGAGACTGTGAGACAAAGTACATACTCCACAAGTCGATTCCGTATACAACTGATGTTGGGCAACGCACATATACTCAATGGACAGAATGTAGGTGCTACGCCGACGCCGATTGTATACGGAATCGACTTGTGGAGTACATGCGATATGCGATAGAAATAAAAAAGTATGGACTCTCTCTCCAAAATACATGCATATTTGGGCGCAACGGAATTATACTGCTTTCAATGAAAGTCACCCCCTAGAAGGTGGTTCTTGTAGGGAGCATTCAAAAATTATGTTTTATATTGTTGCGTGATTGAAAATTAGCCTTTACATTTCATTCTTTTAATATTATTTAGAGTAGGACGGCTTGCGGGTCCTTCTGACATGAATTTTGCTTGATGAATAAACTTTCAAGCAAGTTTTTAATGAACATTTCCGAGCATTGTGGCGCGGTACGGTGGATGACGCGTACGGGGTTTCTTCACTGGATTCGGGGAAGTCAAACATGACGTAAGCATGCTCAAAGAAGAGGCCTCCATCGAGGCAGACATAGGAAAACAATAGTTTGTGTCGTACCCTACTTATACCTATAAAATGGCATGGAACTTTTTAGTGCTCTGCTGAATAATAAAATATCCTTTTCAGTATTTTTTATTTAATGTTGATACTACAACAATATAATACTGTATCTTTGAAAAAACTGGGGAAAAGAGGAGTTGGCTGAGTGAGTTGAGCATGTAGAGGACGTTCAGCGCTTTTACGTTAACATCAGCAGCGCCTTACTCCTCGCCATGATGCAAATGATTGTAGTAATGCTATAGATAGAATAGTGAATTAACGAAAAAAACGTATGGAGGAAGTTGTAGTAGTATGGGAGGGAGTAGTAGACAGACGTAAAACAATATAATGCACGTTTGATGCCATTTCTTCCTCTGCTCGTTCTTTTTCCCACTTTCAGTCATACATTTTACCATGCTATATTTACTTAGGCTCAGCTATGAATGGATTTAGAGCAGACTTCGACCAACTAATAAACTTACGCTTTTTGAAAGTTTCGTGTTTTTCTTCGCATTTTAACGGAGATTGTTCCGTTGTGATTGGCGTGGATTTCATAGATGTGGGCATGTCTCCTCCAAGACTGCGTTATAACGACATGCATAATATCTATTTTACACTTTTACTGTAACATTTTCATTAAACGTAAACATTTCTCTTGTTTAGACTACAATTTTTGAAATAGATAACACTCTCTGTTTATGACAGTTTAATATGGGCAAAATGCAAGTATGAAAGTAAGTGTGTATGCATGTATTGGAATTATACCCGATTAGACCGTGTAGTTCATCCAAAAAATTACAAGAACGTAAATATTTTACAAAAATGGATCTACAAAAAATTACGCTATATTATTTATAATTTTTTAATCATTTTTACGACAAGTCATTATTATCATAAAAAAGTTGGCAATCCAACAGCAATCCAATGGCATAGAGCATGTGTATTACGTATATGGACTGTTGTATTTACGGACAAATGACAAAAAAACGAGCCGAAAATTGCAAACAAATTGGTTTTGACAAAAAATTAACTTTTCGGACAATAATTTTCTTTCAAGGCAAAACTCAAAACGACACCATAGTTGACACAGTAAACATTTTATCAATTTGATGGATATTTTCAAGATAACTGAAAGTAGAAATCCACGAGTCGTTTCGAATGATGGAACGAAAAATATGGATGATTTTCCAGACCCCATGAACTTTTCTGACAATAACGGAAAATGAATACCAATGTACAATAATTGTTAACTTGTATGTGCCTCTGTAAAAAGATAATAGATGCTACTGCCTTGTGCTATGTTTACAGTAACCAACATTAACTACAATGGAATCGGACCTATAAGTTTTGTCATTCGTTCTTATCAGCAAAGCACCGCAACAATCGCAAGCAAAAACCAATGTCAAAGTGGAGATGCTGGGGAGACCTGATAAATCCTACGTGGCTCACAAATAGATGACAATATCATTATCATGCTCATAGCCCTCCCAACACCAAGTTTAATCAAATGGCTGGCAAGATTATTTACATATAACATTTTAACACGAAATAGTACACTAGCTTTGAAGACTGAAGAGAATGGCGCACCAAAATCAGCATCATAGGCGAAATGAGTGAGTGGAGAGAGTCCTTGATTTTTTTTTTGATATTCAGGTTCAACAAACTGTAATGTTTCCGTTCCCGACTTGCGCGGCGCAAATCCGCAATAAAAAATCTTGTTTGTGCTGGCCAAAAGATCCTACCACCACCACGACCACTTCTACTGATAGATATGGTGCGTTCAAACGAGAAGAGGAGAACAAACATGTTACAAAACTTTTCACATCAACGAGTGGGGTTGAAGACTCAAGTTGTATCATGATGATCCATGGTATTCAAGTATTTTTATACACAAGGATGTTATCGTAATTGTCTGCGACTATCGTTTCCAAAAACATTGTTTTAACACACATATGGGTTTTGTCGGGCTTACTGCGCTTTCATTACATTTACGGCGTCTTTTACGTGTATGAATTTACTTTTATGTAGGTAGGTAGGGTATGTATGTTTGCCATTTCAAATCCCAACAAGTTGCTGGGCTTACTTGCAGGATTTTAACGAGCGTGCAAAAATGCTACTTATATAACAACTAACTTCTGACGGTGGGGTTTATGTAAGCCTTTCATATTTGTATTTGTTTTTCACGAAAGCAAGGTTTTTTCCAGAAATACACTTCCATCTTCTTAAAAGGTAGTGAATGATTCATTAAAATACATGCATTTGCCCAAATAGAAAACTTGAGAACAATGACAAATACTGAATAAATAATCTTTAAAAGTGTGCATAATATATGCATATAGATGCATGTACTTCAAATTACTGCACTGCCAAAATAAAATTAGTACAAAATGCCTCATACAAAATTTCAAAATTAATTCTCAACACCATGAATTTATAAAAGATTTCAGGCCAATGTTGTTTCACTTATCTACAGGATTACTAATTTAAATATATATTTAAGAAAATAAATAGCTAGGTTTGTGTTCCGAACGCAATTAATTGAATAAAAGACCTTTTTGTCAAAAGGTCTTAGAGTCTTGGATATTGAGCAGGGGTAACGTGCGATTTACGCATTACGTAAATGTTTCATAGAGTAAAAACAGAAACGAAGTTGGGTTGATATCATTGCTTGACTCATACCGATTAATTTGTTTCCATCCATTAAAATCCAAGACATGTAGGAAGAAAAAATCTCGCCCATTAAATTCCTACCTTCCTGTTCTCGGAACCTAAATGAGTAAGTTGGTAAATTGATTTCTGATTGCTAGCATTAGCAACCAAAATACCAATTTTGATTTTACAGTACGCGAAGACTGGATTAGAATTAGATACCATTCACTTATTCTTGACTCCATCCAGTCGCGGTTGAATCCATGAAAGAAAGCATTGCAATTAAAAGGTTGAGCTAATTGTAAAGGCGAAACTAGAATTAGAGAAAGTGGCTTCTAGTAGACCTAGTGTGCAGGAGGTGACACTTATTGCCATCTCTTATCAACACCTTTATGGTCTCGTTCAGATCAACAGCAAGTTTGCTAAAAGTGGCATGCCACTCCGATTTGATCAGTCTAGGGGATAGAGGGCTACCGTTGTCTAGTCTAGATTCTTTGAATGGTAATGGTAACTTTGCTCATACATTTGAAACTATGGAGGATAATGTGTTGCGTAAAAGTTTCTGCCTTCATTCCCTTTCTCTTGTTTTCACTAGCTTCACAACAAGAGCATCGTGATCAAATAGAGGCATTCGCAACAACAAAACAGCTGCACCTGAAAATAACCTATCACGTCATGTGAGATCTCCGTCTCAACTGTTAGGGCAAAAAGGTATGTTAATAATTTAAAGAAAGTAAAATATTATTAGTTTAGATTAGAAGGTCGATTAGGCTTCCATGTCTGGCTTTACTATTTGCATGAGTTTACGGCCGGCAAGGCTTTACTTGTGTGTTGCTAATATTAGAACAATGTGAACTGTGTCTGTCTACCGGCAAAATTATATTTTAGTTTAAATCGCCCTTAATCCTGGATCTTAATTAACTGGATTGTATTATTGTTTATGCTTACAGAAAACACTTTTAGGTTAATAGATTGAACAAAATGGCAACCTCTAGATTTTTTCAAAATTTTGGGTCCCTTTTCGCTAAAAAGGTAAGTTGAACGTTTGGCATAAACCAGTTCGGTCATTTTAATCGACGCAGACGCATACTGTGTGATTTAAATTAAAGGATTGAAATGTACATGTATCTGTATAAGGATTGGATATGTAATTTTAGGGTGGCGTCACTGTTCCGTTATGGTCTTTGTCAAAGAACTTTCATGCAACAGCCCTAAAAGCTTCATCAGTGAAAGTAAAGACAGTAAGTGACGGTTGTCTTACGCCTAATATTTTTAATAATAATTTAAATCACTACTAGTCCGTCTTATACGTCTTTGATATTTAAAAGCAGATCGGTAAGGGATATCCAGTCGTGGACCACACATTCGATGCTGTTGTTGTTGGAGCGGGTGGCGCAGGTCTTCGTGCGGCTTTTGGTTTGGTTGAAGAAGGATTTCGAACCGCTGTAATTACTAAGCTCTTTCCAACACGCTCGCATACCGTTGCTGCGCAAGGTGGAATCAACGCAGCCCTTGGAAATATGGAGGAGGATGATTGGAAGTGGCACATGTATGACACAGTAAAAGGGTCGGATTGGTTGGGAGATCAAGATGCTATCCACTACATGACGAAGGAGGCTCCGAAAGCTGTCGTAGAACTTGAAAATTACGGTTAGAGTTAGAGCAGGGGATGAATGCGTTTTATGTTTGCACTGTGTGGTAGTTTTCTCATGATCTTTGTTCTCTCTTATTTTGTTCAGGAATGCCGTTCAGCAGGACAAATGACGGAAAGATTTACCAACGTGCATTTGGTGGTCAGTCATTGAAGTATGGAAAGGGTGGTCAGGCGCATAGGTGCTGTTGTGTGGCCGATAGGACTGGCCATTCTCTGCTTCATACACTCTATGGGCAATCCCTTAAATACGATTGTCAGTATTTTATTGAATACTTTGCTTTGGATCTTCTAATGGAAGGAGGAGAATGCAGAGGTGTGATTGCCTTGTGTTTGGAAGATGGTTCCCTGCATCGATTTAAAGCCAAAAACACTATATTGGCTACAGGAGGGTAATTTTTGCAATCTGTAATTGCTCTAATGTATGTATACTTTAGATTTATAATGTTTTTGAAGTGTTGATATCGATGGATTTGAACGTAAGCAAACATCCGCTGATTTCAATTTATCCAAACTAACTGTTCGCTGTAAAAAGACCAATCCGGATATCGGTAGATTACCTGGAATTTCCGAAACCGCCATGATTTTTGCTGGAGTTGATGTGACCCGTGAGCCGATTCCTGTGCTACCCACCGTACACTATAACATGGGAGGAGTTCCAACAAATTACAAAGGTCAAGCCATTACCCATACCAAAGAAGGAGGTGATAAAGTCGTAAGGGGTCTCTATGCTTGCGGAGAAGCTGGTAAATTGTCTCTCCTAAAACCAAATAATATACTTACTCAACTCAGTTATTATAAACTTGTTAAGTTCCAGATTATTTATTACATATTTCCTTCAGCATGTGCATCAGTCCATGGAGCAAACCGTCTTGGAGCAAATTCACTTCTTGATTTAGTTGTTTTTGGACGTGCTTGCGCCAAAACTATTGCTTCTGAAAATAAACCGGGTGAAACTATTGGCGAGTTAAAGGATAATGCTGGAGAATTTTCAGTTGACAATCTCGACAAACTCAGGCATGCAAATGGACAAATTTCGGTTGCTGACCTTAGGCTGATGTTACAAAAAACTATGCAAACGCATGCAGCTGTATTCCGAACCGGGACCGTTTTGCAGGAAGGTGTCCAAAAAGTCAATGATATATACAAAAAACTTGCTGATCTTAAGGTAAAATTCTCAGGTTTTTGCTTATTTCACGATGCTTTTCCAAAAAGTGTAACATTCAAAGACTGATTCGTGACTCGATTTATTTTAATAGCTTTTTGACAGAGGCATGGTATGGAACACTGATTTAGTAGAGGCATTGGAGCTGCAAAATCTTATGATTAACGCTACTCAGACCATGCATGGTGCAGAAGCTCGAAAGGAATCTCGAGGAGCACATGCCAGAGAGGACTTCAAAGACCGAATAGATGAATTTGATTATTCCAAACCAACTGCAGGTCAACAAGAAAAACCTTTTGAACAACATTGGCGAAAACACACACTATCTTGGATTGAACCACAGTCGGGAAAAGTAACCCTTACTTATCGTCCTGTCATCGATAAAACCTTGAATAAGCAAGAGTGTGACACAGTTGCTCCGGCTGTTCGGTCGTATTAAATCAAAAGTATTTTTATCCAGTCACTTCGAAACTATTGAAACTCCCCTGCGAAAGAACTGATTATTACGAGTGAGAGAAACCCAATTAAGGGTTTACGTAGTTGATTCAAAATAGTCGTTGTACTTAAAACATCTGCTTATTACAAATAATATGATGTCGATATGTCATTCTGTACTTTAATTTATTGTTGTACGAACTCAATGCATATTATATGAAAAACAACTTTTTTTCAAACATCATTTTTAATCTTATTTCTATGCAATTATTCCTCGCGTTTAACAATTTCATGAAAATTAGTTTCATTCAGAGTACTTCTATTTCATTTAGTAATTGGCTTCCCTCCACATTTGTACTGCAAAGCCTGAGCCGTGCTCCTAACTGGGTTGGAAACTGCGCTAAATCTCCATCCTAATACACTTTTTGCAGGATCTTCAAGTGGTCTTCTATTATTCATCGACCACTTTTTGGCTTGTACTTGCGCTCCATTTAAAGGCTTCACCTCACGATAAAATCCTTTCTTTCTCGTGTTGGCCCGATTAATCATAAGCTTTCTCCATTGCATTCGATTCCATTCTTGCTCCATTTCATCAGTAGGTGCTCGACCCTCAGCTAACCTTTTCTCTGCCTCTTGAACGATTTGTTTGCAATGAATGTAGCTGTGCGATAAACAAAATATTGTGGCCGATCGTCAATTAAAAATATTGTTTGTATTTTTTCAAACACTAACTGCTTCTCCGCAATGTCTGCCTGCGCCGACGCAATAGCATTTTCACAAATGAATCCTTCCATTTTCTGGGAAATGTTGTTGAGATTCCTTCTGATGTTAACAATGGCTTTCACTTGCTCCCCATAGTAGTCTTTTAGGTAGAGAGCTTGTTCCAGGGAGTCTTCAGTGAGCTTTGTTAAATGATTTTCCAACAATGTTCTCTCTAGCCCTATCACGTCACGTATCGCCAGATTTTCTTCCCGATGATCCAATCTCTTCTCTAAAACTTCCATGTTTTCTCTATCCTTGATTTTCTCAAAGTCGATTTCTCGAACCCTACCAGGAAAATGAAATTATTTGAGAAGGTACACATAAGTTTCAAGCGTGATTCTCTGCAGTCTGCCGTCTCAATGATTAACCTTGCTTGGTTATCGTCCTCGTTCAATTTGATTTCTAAAGATCGTCGCAACTCAGTAATTTGGTAAAACTTGGCTCGAAGTTTTTCAATCTTCACGAAGTAATCCCCTTCGTCTGGCTGGCTACATGAAGTAAAAGAATCTTGTCAGATATATGCTACTGAAGGCTAATAGGCTGATGCTCGTAAAACATCATTTGTCTAAAATTATACATACTTCATTTGAACAATGAAAACATGTTTTCTGGTTTCCTCGTATAGGGAAATGAGCTTGGATTTTTCCATTTCTCTGATTGTGATTTCTTCGGCACCTCTCAGGAGGATTTTTCGGTAGCAGTAGATGTATTCATGGAAAGTACATATCTCTTCCATTCGAATACGATAGCTAATCGCTAGCTCGTCTGCCGAATTTGTTGCTTTCTCAAATTCTTTTCGAATGGTTATGGATTCTTGCTTCTGCTTCTCCGCTTCCCGCCTCAGAGTCTTGTTATTAAGGAGGAGCTCGTATTTCTGATTTCGGTAAAAGCGAAACTTTTGCCGACTTCGCATCGCGTCGTTTTTAATTGAGTCTCGTTTTATACGCGCATTCAGTATGATATAGTATTTTTCCTTCGTCATACTAATGAATATAGTTAGTTACATCATAGTTATTATGATTTAATATAAGGTTCTTACAAAGCACCCCTTTTGTTTTTGGACTGAGAATGAGATGAGCTGCTCAACCAGACTTACGATTCAAACATTTGAGTTTGCGTTATGTAGGCGCTTAGCTTAAATTTTAAATCCTCAATCTTGGCTTTCGCTTCCTGAAGCGTTTGTCGGCTTAATGATAGTTCATTGACTATAGCAGACTTTTCCATTTTGAGTACGTTGAACTTCTTTTGCATTTTGCTGAGTTGCTTGAAAATTATTTTCTCTGACCTTAAGCAGTCATTTATAGCGAGCTCTCTTGCCTGAACAGCAGAAACGTTTAAAAGTTACCCAAATGAAACAAAGAAACTGTGACTTTCTCCCCCATTCTTCTTTTACCTTCTTTTCAAGCACGACTCGCTGTATCTGAGCCTCCAGCTTAAGGCATTGCTCAGATTTCTCCTCTCTTTCCCTCCTCTTCCTCACTGTTGCTCGAATCTTTTAGCCAAAGAAGTCAAGAATGTTCATTTCTTAATAAAAAAGCTTTAATGTTTCTGTGCTGTACCAAATCCTGTAGTTCTTTGCCAGATGCCACTTGTTGTTCATATAACTGGTTGAGCTTAGCCTGTAATTTCGCGACCATGCCACTCTTATAATTGGCTTCGTCCAACTTTTTGTCCAACGCTCCTTTCAAATTAACTATTTCTCTTTGCAGCATCCGGCTAAGCTTTTCCCAGTTGCTGTTTTGTTCGCTCGGCTTGACGGCATCAAAGGCCATTCGCATTTTGTCATAGGCAAGCTTTGCATTGATATATGCATCCGATGCCATTCTGATCGATCTGTCTAGACGCTGAGCTTCCCGCAGACTTTTATTTGCATCATTGAACATGCGATGTTGTTCCTCTAATATACGCTTCTTTTGTTTGACCAATTGCTGGGTTCGTTCTGTCAACAATGTTGCCTGTGGGAAAAGAACACGCTCGCTAAATTTGAGCTCAAATATTTACTGATCAAAGTCTGCCATGCCCTACCCGATCTAACATCAAATGCTCACGACTCATCAAGGACTCCATTTGCCCCATAAGTACGTCATAGTCTTTGTTGGATTGCTTCTTTTGTAGATTCAATTTGATCTCCATTTTAGTTAAGCTGGTTAACTCTGCATGTAAAACATCTACCTTTCCTTGGTTTGATCGGTAAACTTCCATTACATCCTGTTAATGGAGTCGAGACAGCAAAGCAAAATAAGTGAAAGGGTTTATCTTGGGCGGGCACTTGAGTTTATAGTTTATATTATACCATCAGTTTCGAGCATAAATTATCATGTGTATCTTGCAATTGTTCGAGTTTGGAAGCTTCCCTATCTGCTTCTTTTGCGATGTGAACAGGTTTATTTGCCAAAACTTGCACTTCGCCCTGAAATTGTTAGTTTCCATTTTCTTTTAGTCATGTTTATGCAATTAATACACTGCTTAAGTCAATTTTCTCAATTTGCCCCATATTCCCCAAACAAGTTATTGGCCCCTTTTTTTTGACCTATATACCTGCTTGGTCAAAGCCTCCAACTCTAACTTTTCTACTGATTTTTCTTCTTCTATGATTTGCTTTTCCTGGATTCGGATCTCATTTTGAACCTGACCCATTTCTTGGTGGATAGAGGAAATCTCGAGTTGTAAGTCGTTCACAACTCTCCTGGAATCCTTGGAAAAGAATAGCCAGTGTCACAAATCTTGCACGTAGGATTTGCATGATGAAACTTAGATGAAACCAATTTGCTATTTTCAAAATTTTATGTATTTTGAGCCTTGCTTTTATTTCCTTGGACAAATCGGTCGGTTTGACCATTCTTCCATAATGCAAATTCAGTAGCGTTCTCTCGAATTCCAATTGCTTCAATTGTAAAACGTGGACCTTTTTGATACTCTCTAGTACATCAAGCCTATGAGAAAGGAATTGGAAGTGAAAATTGATGTTTTTCTTTATCATCAAATGTTAATGCTATTATTATGTTAATCGCGCAAATTCTTCTGACCTATTCTTCTGCTGCAACAAAGTTTCTCGAATAGTTCCTGCGGGCATTTCTTCAATAGAGAGACCCTGATCTTTCTTTTGCTTATCGCCTTCCCCCTCGCCTCCACCTTCATCATGTTTGCCCATAAGGTCGATTACCTGCCCTTCATCTTTCTCCTCATCTTTATTTTCTTCCTCGGCTTTATTTAGAGGAACATGAACAAATTCATCTTATTATTGAAACTTCCGAGTTGAAAAATGACGAAATTGCTATTTTTACCAATGACAGCTTTCGCCGCTGCCTCTGCTTCCTGCTTAACAAATTGATGCAAAGCATTCAGTATTTTCCGTTTTGTTTGAAGATGTGAAATGACTTCGGTCTCTCTTTCTTGGTATGTAATCAAGGCTTGAAGGAGAAGGCTGTACTTGTTGATTAGCTTATATTTGAATCTGTCAGTTATTCTGGATTCTAGCTTCATACTGTTGATAAGAAAGAAATTTTTATATCCATTTTAGCACTTGATACGTTTGCTTGAGTTGAAAAATACCAATACATATTATGCATGGAAAGGAAAACGTACTCATCTAGTAAATCCTCCAAGCCAACTAACGCTTCGTCAACATTGATGTTCACATCTGCTGGGAAATACAGCTCAACTTCCACATCTTCAGCGTTCTCGTCCGTCACTTCGACTTCATTTTTCTCGGCAGGGTCTTCATACACGTAGTAGAAGTCGTCTTCAGACTGAGGTTGGCTTGCTTGCATCGAATGCATACTAGTTTTCTTCAGAACTGCAAGGAAAGGAGAAGGATATAATTTTTTATTGAACTTTTGTATTGGATTTTCAAGCACATAAATTGACATCGATAAAATGGCTCCTAACGTTCTGTGGCCCCCTCATCCATTGTTGTGGACTTGCGAAGATCGTTCGCTGACTCAACTTTGGACTCTCCCGGTTCATCATGCTCAGAACTCTGTGATGTCGCCGCAATAGAAGGTCGATTGGTCATCTCAGCATCGCTATCTTTACGGACGGAAGATTTTCTCTTAAGAACTTCTGCGGACTTTCTCTCCTTCTCAGCTTTCATGTCTGCAACTTTCGTGGTGGCTGCCAATCCTCCTGGAAAGGTTGGTTTACTGGTTCGTGCTTTTGCTTTGTAAATGTTCCCTGAAGATCCTCTGTACATTTCTTTCAGTTCTTTGTCACTCGCGCCTAGGAACATTCCTAAATCATCATCTTTTGCTTCTGGGTCGTAGAACAACTCGTCAGTCACTTGGGCGTCTGGAATCTCTTCATTGTCCATTTCTCCAACGCGCAACGCTGCAACTACTTTTCGCTTTTCTGCCCATTCGCCGGGAGCTACGGTTTTAAGTTTTTAGTTTAGATTAGAGCATGAGCGTTTGCAGTGCGAAAGCAAAAGATTAAAAAATAAGCAAAATAAAGTATGGAATAATGGAACTAAGCAAAATAAGCAATAATGGGTTACTGATTGGAGCGAAAACTCGGGTAACATCATCTAGCTGTGGCGGCGTCTTTTTGGACAACTCTTTAATCATCTCAGCCGCCGAAGCAGCTGCCATTGTCCATATCCGTCGACGTTCCGCAGCATCTTGCGCAGTTTCCTCTACACGAGTCAAACGTCGGCCGGTCGTATTTGTTTTAGAATCTGAATCAATGCCGGCCTTTGAAGTACCGGCTGCAGGAAATCAACGTTTATCCTTAATAAATCTTGATTTTACAATAGCAGATATAATTTCATATTATAAAAAGTGTGGTACCAGAGTCCAGAGTCGTTTTTGACTCATCTGGATCCATATTTTCAGAACATATTTCACCTAAATCATTCGTTCTATGAAATTCAAAGCATGCAGATTACAATTACAACTATGACCTTCAGTAGGTCTCTCTGGTTAAATTAAGGGTAACCCTGCAAAAAATAGTCACAATCACAATCAAAAAATGTAATATTATGAAGTGTGGCCAATGCTGAAGAATATTTTAGCGTTATGGGAACTCTGAACTTCAGCATCCGACTAGGTGTGTAATCGAAAATGCCATGCAATTTATAGAAAGCCAAGTGTCACAACTCATGGCTATCATAGATTTTCCAATGCTGCCTTACTATTCAATGATAATGTTAGTACATACATCTATCATGTGCCATGCGAATACTACATACTAGTTAACTTTCAAGTTAATCTATGTTGCATACTAAAAATGGATTGATTTGATTATTGGTAAATAGAAAAATGAATTAATACATACATATTGCCTGATCTTTAAGGAATAGAAATATTCAAAGATAATTTATTGTTAAATCTTACACGTCTTACAGGACTTATGTTTAGTTGACCTTCAACAACAAATACGCTTTTCACAAAGATATTCATAGTCTTAATCCCAATACGGCGAATAATCAAATATACGCACGCACAAATAAAACACCAAACGTGTACACGGATATTACTCAAAATTGACCAATAAGGTCCACGTAGAATAAGGTGATTAAAATGATACATACTTAATCCCTAAAAAGTTACACGCGTAAATAAAGTTGTCACAGAATATAAACTTGGAAAATCTTTTTTAAAGTACATCGTTTAAGATTAGCATACAAGATCTTTCAAATGCTTTTGTTTTTTGCTTACATTTAATATTAACAAATATAAAACACTGGGTCAGGGTTTAGTTTTCTAACATTTCCGCAGATGTCCCTGCGGCACTAGAGGCTGCCGCTGCGGTATCAGGATCTTCATCATTATAGATGTTTTCAGCCATTTGCCAGACCTGCAACCAAGATATTTCGAAATCCATTTAGTAAGAAACAAATATTCAAATAATGTAACACTACTATCACTTTCGTCAATTATAGCACGCTTACCTGCATGATGTTGTCTTCGGACACAGAGCAGATTACCCAGGGTTCATTAGGATTCCAAGAGAAATCGGAAATTTTAGCAGTATGACCACCATGAATAAATAAGAGCTCAGGAGGTCCATCCTCAGCGTCTTCAGGACTTTGTTCTTCACCAATTTTCGATAAATCCCACACGTGGAGTCGCCTATCGGTCCCAGAAGAAGCCAAGATTGTTTCGTTATGAGGAGACCATTGTACTTGAAAAATTTCGTCTTTATGAGACTCAAATGAATGAAGTTTCAATTTCAGGTTCCTCAAGTCCCAAAGCGCCACCGTCTAAATATCAAGAAATTTATGATTATAGTTTCGGTACGGATTGTCATTATCATAAAGCAAATAAGGCACAAGAATGTAAATCACAAGACTTTTAAGTTCTTAATCGTAATGCTTCTTTTGCTGAGCCGGTTTACCTTGTCAGCGCTGCCAGTCGCCAGAATAAACTCTGAATACGGATTAAAAGACAAGCAGTTAACTTCGGCAGTGTGTGCATCGACAGTGTGGCTAGCCTTGCTGGTGTTGCTCGATCTTGTATCCCATATCATCAGTTTCTATTTCAATAGCCAATGACCAATTATGAATAATCGAATAATGATAAGTAAATAAATAATTATTATTTGCAATACGGTTGCAGAAGCAGAATGGCAACAAGAGATAACTTAGAGAAAACATTACCTGATCATCTGCTACAGATCCGAAAAGACTTTCGTGCAAGAGATGCCAAGCGACATCCTCAACGACTGCGGTGTGTCCGGTAAAAATAGTTTTCGCATCTATGATTCTGTCACGTCCTTGAGTTACAGGCGCCATGTTGATATCCCACAAACAAATTGTATGATCATCAGATGCAGACAGCAAGTGGCCATTCAAGTTAGGATTCCAAGAGAGACCGTAACTGTACCAAGGGCAAAACGAGAACCGTTATTAAGTATAATTATTTATACTTATACACCACCCGAAAAATAATTCCATATTTTTATACTTACCCTTCCTTTTGATGTCCACGAAGTCGTAAGTCCGGGTGACACTCACCACTTGGGTCCGGCTTTGATGGGTGTTTGGTGTAATCAAAAACAAGGACGTCCGACGATGGTGTTTTGGTGGCGATGACGCAGGGATTTTGAGGCATGTAACGAGCCCTGTTTACTTCACCTAGAAAAACAATCACGAATCACATTAGTGCAATCGTTTTAACATTACAAATAATAATTATACCTAAAAAGCAAAACGCTAATTTATAGCAAGAACTTTTTTCGATTAACTGTGAATTTACAAGATATGCGAACAAGGAAGTGGTAAAGTATTTATAATCGAGGTCGATAATTACCTTCATGGTTGATCTTGATTTCTATTTCAATTTTTCCAGACACGGAACCAAATCCTCCAAAGTCACCCTTTTCACTTTCGTAATGTGTCGCATCATACGTAGCATCTTCGTTTGGTAGTTGCACAGAGGCGATTAGTAGATGATTTTGTTCATCAGAAGTGTGCGTGCCAAGAATAAGTCGATGGACAGAGTAATCCTTTCCTTCCGGCCTGCATGATAACAAAAGATAGATCATTTCTTTTTTACTATGTATTTACTTTAATTTAAATGGGATCGTGGTAGTGCAGCTTACCGAACTACATCAGGAAGCCATTGGGCAGTCAGAGAGGGCCACTCCAAAGCGTGTGTCATTACCAAATCATACAAAAATGGAGTGTTCTTCTTCCATATTTTGTACTCTTCATTGATAACCCTCTCCTCCACCGCTTCATCGAAGACGCCTAAGTGAAGTAAAAGAAAAAAAGTAAAAGAAAATCACAAAAATATCAAAACAACTTATTAGTAAATTAATTTGCATAGCATAATCAAAATCACATTAAACAAGCCGGTAAATATTTTGTATATTCATTAAGTTATTAAGCACATCAGCCTAACTTACCTGCGGACATTTTGCCGACGGTGTGATCACGCTTTGTCAACAAACTCACCTGGACTGAAACAATATTAATTCCGTGAAAATACAAGTGATCACTTTTAATTTCTCCAGCTATTTAAATTTTAATTAAAATTCAAAACATCGAAAATACATTCTATACTATTTTAAAACCCAAAGAACACTAAACTCTCCCTTCAAGCTCAGAGGGCCGAACTTGTCTGAGTTCCCTCTCGTTTTGACAATGAAAATTGAGAAACAAGAATTACACGGTGGTGATCACTTCTTGGACCGAAAGCAAAACACGGAGATGAATATGAACTTTTTTGGACTCAAGACTCAATCAATTCTTCTACTTGCATAGCTATGCTGGACTAGCTGGATGATGATAGAGCTTTTGGTTTCTATATTTTGCGGCACTATTATGCGAAGCGAAGTTGCGGAACTGCTATACTTGCGACATGCATAATATTGTTCATGGTATGTTCAGCAGCGCAGCGCTCTCGCTCGGCGTGTGCTGTTGCTGGTAGTAGCACTCGAGTGTACTTTTTGCCTCAACATCTAGTTTATTATTATAGCTTTGTTCTCTGCATCCGCGTCCGGTCTTCTGTTCGCGTTCGCCTATCCTTGCACGTATTTTTTGTACATTGTGACTGTATCTAACAGGGTGCATCTGAGGATTTTATTACATCTCCACCATTTATTACAGCTCACTAAATAATGCAATCCTCCAATAATATTATCCCGTGAAAGTAAGCAACAAAGAGCTTCTTGGCTTTGGCTTTGATCTTATTATGAATCCACCCAGCCAGAAGATCCACCAAAACATGACTGCGAGGCGAGCTGAGTGAAAGGAGTGAAAGTACTAGAAATCATTTAGGTACCTACTAAATACTGGACACCAAGTTAATACTTTTGTTGACTGCACAAGAGTAATCAAGTAACTAGTTATTAACAGAAATTTTCAAACAATTTTTATTCATTTTCCAACTATATTTCATTGTTACATTCTTTAATTTGACCCATATGCTATGAAATTCAAAATCAGTTCTCGGTGGGATCACTTGGTGGAGCGTGACTGATTTTGCATACCTACAGAGTACAATAAATTAAAATGGCAAGTTTATGTTCAACCAACTCGCATTTAAATGATTGCAAACTAATAAGAAAGTTTCAGTGATATCTTACATCAACGTAAACTTTCCCGATGCATGCTTCAAACTTTTTCATTTCTGGACAATGCTCGGTCTCGTCCTTCTTGAAAGCGTTTGCTTTGTTACATCAGAGAAAATTAAAATTAGAATTACTCTGTATTAAATCACACGAATAATTTTTAAATACTAGTCTTACGCGTGCTAGCGTGGCAATCATTCATTCCTTTCTTCAGTCCCTCATGCGCTTCTGCCAAGCGCCATTAAAAATAAGCATCGTTATTATCGAACAAAAATTACGTTTTAAATTATGGAGTCATTCATTATTACCAGTCGGATAGACAGCCTCGACCAACGTATTGATTGCAGTGGTGTTGAATGAGCCATCTTCACCGAACTTTAAAAAGAGACAATCAGCTATATTTAATTAAAAAGTTTTTTAAATGCACTTATGCATATGTATGTATGCTTTATGTAGGAATTAATTGTTCATACAACGTGACGATGTTTTGTCCATTGGCAAAGGCTTACGCACTGAAATCAAGTTTAACTATGTATAAGTAAAAGTTTTTCCTTTTGTGTACGGTTTGCCTTCATTTAAATAGAATTTTATTTGAACGTACCCCATTTTCATGCATCTTTTTCCCTATTTCCTTCTTTTTCTCGGAGGTGGTGTCCTTGCTTTCATAGATCTTAAAATCCTCCGGCATAATCTCTTTGGCACATTCATGCCAGCCCTATAATTTTTGTAAGCGCATTTCATATAGCCTGAAATAGTTTGTATAAGTTGTTTGTAATCATGCCTTGAAGCAATCCTTCATGTCGATTTCCTTTCCTAAACACGTCATTTTTTCGTGATGTCCTGCGCTCCGCTTCTGCCTTTGTGCGGAATGAAACCAGCTTGCCTACATTAAAAAATATTAAGTAATCATAATCAAAACTGCGAAAAGTACTGATTTATTATAAATTGTGTTCAACTCACGTGTCCGACCGCAAACAAGCAACAGACCAGGAAATAAAGACTGACTTTATTCATTTTTTTTATTATTATATTTCTTGTAACAAAAAATGGAGTAATATAAAGTATTTGCAATAAAAAATGCAATATTCCAAGTTTTTATGGCTAGCTAAATCAATTGATATTTTTGACTGGTATTGAATAATTTTTAAAGTTTCTTCCCCGGGACGAGCTACGGAACTAATACAAACCTGAAGTTTTTTCTCTCTTTTTTAAGCCATTCCATGCATATTATTACTATATGTAATAAATCATGTCAGTCATCATGATATAATGAATTTGAATGCATTAACAAAGTTAATGCAGCGAATTATGTTTTAATAAATAGATAAATTAGGTACGCATAAATCATGCGATTGTGCATGTCCTATGAATTTGATTGTTATTTTTAAGCTTAAAGTTTCCAATCTCATCGGCACCTGCAAACGTATATATTAGTATTTAAGAAGTTGATGATGGATGACGCACACAAACGACATGTACACCAGTAGCCTCATGCTTTTTTGACCTCCTCATGTTTTTTTATACATGCTTATACAAGACGGTTTCAATTTCAATCAAACAATATACAGATTGATAATAGCATTACGTGTTTTACTGACAGATCCTCATCATTCCTGACTTTTTCGTGTGATTTCAAGCACGCAATAATAATAATTTCTGCAAACTTCATTTTCAAAAATATGAAACAAGCAACAAAATATACAAAGAAACAAGATTATGCAAACGATTCTACCGACATGTATTTAATTTAAGAACTACAAATAATTTAAGATAGCAATATCCAATTATGAATTTATTTTTGCCTTCAATTAAGAAGCTTTGATCGATCACATTCGATGATTTTACAGTTTAAACTAGCTGCATTAAGAATTCAAATACTATGTGTGGAGGATGAACTTGTAACTAGATATGAATAGCTCCGTCTGCATTCCAATCATCCAGATAAAGATGTTCTACAAAGATGATCCATTTTTGGTTTTATATAGATATGTTAAACGCTTGATTTCCTTTCACCATAATGATTGAAATCTTAACTGACCTTTTGAGGTAGACTTGGATATTGAACGCTCTGCTGGCTTTTGTGAAGGTGTATTTTCTTGAAACACTGGCTCCGTATGCAAGTTTAAAATGTCCTCTAACAATTTAAATTTACCGTGGGCAATCTCCCTATTATCTTCATCAGATGCTAAGAGTCGTCCTTTTGCTTCTATAGATTTAATATTTTTTACTCAATCAATTACAATAATTTATGAATAATCGTTTACCTAATGCGACCGTTACAAATATTACAAGCCGTTGTATGACGGTTGTTTTCATTTTATTCAAATGAAAGCGTTGGGTTGTCTTGTGTATACTTAAGATGTATGCTTTATTCAAAAACCCAAGTTTAACTGATTCGAATAAGCATGCAATGAGAGAAAATTATGCGAACATGATTTCAATGTCACAATTGGTTGCCTATTTTACTAAATATAGCAAAACAATTGACCTATCCCTAGTTTAATTATATCCACAAAACGAATTTTTACATTATTTAGTTTTTAAAATGTCGTTTGTTTTATTGATTTAATGCAAACAAGTATGGGACAAAAGTATGGGTTTACTGTAAAACGATCTAATCATTATCACACATTCATTGTTCATTTTCTTTGCTTTAAATGGACGAAAATGACACGCCTTGAGTTATTCTGTGTTTTAATCAGTGCGATATGTTTATTCATCTTCCGATTCTGGTGGCGGGGGTGGTGGACCTTGTCCATCCTGTTTACCTCCTCCCTTTTTCCAGCCGCATACCTACGGTAAATTTTCAGTTCAATTATTAAACAATGAGCAGGAAGACAGATATTTAGTAGCTTCTATCTTGCAAAATAAATTTTCACCTCTCCGTGAGCCTTCATAATACATCTTTTGAAGCCACCTGAATACCGGGACAAACGGAAATGATCATATGAAACTTAACAACGTGTGTGTGAAGTTCTTATGAAAGTCATGACTGTATTACCAAATCCTTTGCAGTTATCATCCATTGAAAAGTCCTTAGCTGTAATAGATAAACAACAATAAATTAATAAAAATTCCTAAATAAGTAGCTTCATCGTATTATATATGTCCACCTAAATTAATTAATGTATGTAAATCATTAACTTACAGTTCTCTTCATTGCAGTGCTTCATTTTTTCCAACATATCTGCTCGCTTATCTTCAGGATAGACTCTGTCAACATAGTCCTTACAGCCTGGTTCGTCAAAAGTGCTAGTCTCGTTACTTATCTGGATTTAAGTTTAATATCCTGATGAGGAATGTATTAAAAAGGAGTAAAAATAACAACGCAACTAACTTACCACACCAACTACCTTCCACTGGCAAACCATCATGCACTATATGTGTACATGGAAGAGATTAGGAAGCACAACAGTTTAAAATAATTGCTACAGCCTCATTTAAAATCAAGGCAAAATTTAAAAAATTGCGTACGGTATTTTTCATCATTTTGCCCCATCCTCCTTTTCTTCCTTTCCTTTTTCCACCCTCACCGCCTCCTTCGTGAGGACTGCGACGACGGCGCTCTGTGGATTCAGTTTCCTCCTTGGGTTGATCTTCTTGCGGCGGTGGATTTGCTGCTTTGCATTCTTTGAAACCCTTGAAAGCTTCTTCTTTATTTATCTCTCCTTCTCCACATTTCTTCATCCCACCCCATCCTTTTTTACCCTTTCCTCCAGCCGATACTTGCATTGGAATCTTCAACAATATATTTTATTGATAACACCCACTCAGGATAAATAGGAGGTTGAATTGAGACTTACCATAACGGCGCATATGGCCGATGCTAAAAAGAAGAGCGTCAGGGATCGCATTTTCAAGCAGAAAAATACTGAATCTAATCTCTTGAAAAATAATGTTCCCTTAAGTGGAAAAACGGAATGAAGAGTGCGTCGAGAATGAACTTGTTGCAGAGCATACTTCGTATTTTATAGAGAAGCTTTTGCAATCAATCTTTCGCATGTCAGACGATAGTTCCCATTTATGACGTAGGTTGGAAGAGGGTTCAGTTTATTCAAAAAATTACAATGGATATGAAAGTTGGTATGTGTATCACAAGGCTTGAAAGATTTTAACAGAATGGGAATAACCTAGGGCTATTCAATAGTGATTTTTATTCCAAATGAATGAAGCTTAAATACAACAACCGTAACATGTGCGTTTTATGGATCTTGCATTTAGAGCGGGTGGCGCGTGGAGTTTGAAATTATTGCATGACGGAGTAAATCAGACGCTGAAGGTATGGATTTCACCGACGACAGGTTAACTGATTTGTCTGTAATACTACGGATAAGGTAGGGTGCATGGTAGGCGTACTTGTGCATATTCCCTTGCTCAGAGTCTGAGTCTAAATTACTTCAAGCATGCAATCAAATCCATTTGTATGCAGAATGCACATACAAAGTTCCAGTTAGTAATATTTATTTTTAAACACTTTTACCCACTTTTGATGATGCATAGCCATAGAGGTATTAATATATATATAAGCATAACATAGCATCCAAAGATAACATGATTTTAAGCTAATGAATCAACAGCAGTAGGTAAGCCTGAGATAACCTACTATTTATCATTTAGTAATAGGTCCAGACACGTCAACTGACGTAGTAGGTGACGCTCGCTTGGCTTTCTCATTTCCGGTAGGTTGTTCATCTTCACTATCATCGTCATCCTCGTCATCTTCGTCGTCATCATCATCACCGTAGTCATTATTATCCGCGTCTCCATTTTCATTGACATCACTCTTGCCTTTCCCTTGAGGTGTAGCAGTTGTTGGTGGAGCAAATGCCGTACTGGCATTTGCGACGGAAGGTGATAACATGGTACCGTTCCCCGTAGACGATGCAGTGTTATTTATAGGCATTCCAGAAGGTGCCACTGCTGGTGACGGAGTAGACATAGGTAATTTTGGCTGCTGAGTCGTTCCTTTACCTTGTCTTCCCGACCAACATGCCTATTAAATGGTTGAAATTGTTGCGAATCGGGTCAGCGATAATCATATTGTATAAGTAAATGCATAAGCCAAATTCAAACTGAAACACTCAGAAAAAAGTTACCTTTTTCATTGTTTTCTGGAAACATTTCACCAACTTCTTGTTCCTAGAGCACATCTGTTTGGCAACGTTCATGCCCTTTCCTTCCCTTAAGGGCATTACTAGTGAAAATACCGAAGTATACTGATTAACAGCTCAAAATTGCACGTGTTAATGCATTATAATGAATCACTTACTTGTGGAAGAGTTGTAGCAAGCCATTATTCCTGTTTGTAAAGACTCTTTGGCTTCTTCGGGAAATATTTCTAAGAAATCTGACAAATCCACCTCTGATGAATCATAGATATTACCAACCTCTTCAGTTGCATTTGGAATCTTATGTAATGATTAATAGGTAAGTTTCATTTTAAACTTTAAGTTCAAATAAGAAATTGTCAGGCATTAAGAAACTATTAATATACCATGCCAAAAGAGCTCCATTTGCAGTCTGCCATGCACTGATGGTTTGAAAAACAATTTTTACATTTAATTAAATCATAAAGAAGTGATTTGACATGCTTCAGGAAAACATGTCAAAGTACTTTAATGTTTAATATAACCTTCTTCTTGAGTTTCTTCGACATCTTTGCTGCTTTCTTTTCTTTATTTTTGCCTTTCTTCCCCTTGGAATCCTCGGATATTTCCATTACTTCTTTAATTTTATTGTCCAAGCATTCATCAATTGCGGGCATTAAGTTAGTTATGTTGACTGTTTGACCCATACACTTCGGTATCATTTTGACGCTTCTTACTTCTCCATTTTTGCCACTTTTGCCTTTCCCGTTCCTTCCTCCCTGTCAAGAAGATTTAATTTTGAACAAATGGGGCGCATGGTTTTTTTAAATTCGCTTAATATCATTCAACTAATATTGCTTTTAATAAAAACATGAAAAATGCTTATGATAACTGCTTACATGAACGGTTGACCCTAGTAGAAGAATGACGATTGTCGAAATTAGCTTGACCTCCATGTTATCGCGTGCTGACTTTTTCCAAACTGCTCGTCCTCACTCACGCGAGAATTCTATGTTGGTGGTAAAAAGTTAATAGGAACTCATAAATCCGTCCTGCTCGTCTTATATAAATTTCGGACGCCACCGTCGTGACAAAGGTAATGATTTTGCTCAAATGTGCAGTCACGTACAAAAGCTTGGAATAATTGGAAAGAGCTACTATTGTACTGCTTTTATAGTGAAAAATAACGAAAGATGACTCGTCAAAGTGATCAGTACGGCAACTCAGGCAGATTATGCACAAATCTCCATCGAGCACGATACTCCACAAGAGACTGGCGACGAGAATTTATGATCATCGACTTTAGGTAGACAGCTTGGTGCGACAGAAAGATGGGAGAGCAAAGGCCATATCGAACTTCTTATAAATTGATAAAATATTTGCTCATATTTATTTTGCCATCCAAATCCTCCAACAAGTTTAAAGTTCCATGAAAAAGAAGCATTAATCCTTAACCTTTCTCTGAATTTTCCTAAGACGATCGAACTTCAGCGTTAATTATTGCAAATCAATTTGAAGATCCTGTTTCTGTCAATATTTTTTTACAAAATAAATATTGCTTCAGATATATCAGAGGAAGAAGCTAAACATAAGTTTTAATAATATTGTGTACTTGTCATATTGGTCATCGCCATCACATAATCTAATCAAATTCGAAGAAAGAGATAAAAATGCCTTTAATAATTCATGATTAAAGTGAACTGCTTTTATTTCGATGCGCATTTAAATATAATCCGAAACAATTATCTGTTAAAATAGTCGCTATCTTATATATTATACTATATGTAGTAATACTTAATTTGACCACAGCCATGCTAACAATAGTAAAATATTTCTGCTGCTTTTATACATTTGGATTATCATTTTGTCATTACAGTTTTATACAACTTTAAGTATCAGGTACTCCAATACAATAAAGGTAAATCGAAAGCTCAGTATATTTATTATAGATTCCACTTTTGCAAGCATGAGGTACTAGTACATCTCTCGAGGAAGTGAGTTGACAAATTCTGTTTACCTTGTTGCTTTCAAGTGCTTCAATTAATCCACAATTGTAGAAAATATAGCTGAATAGTTTCATAGGTCACGTTAAATAAAACGCTAACCTCATCCTTCACACAAAAATTCTATTCATTGATTTAACACTCTGAGAGTATTTCTTTTTTCTCCATTTTACATACTTAACCTTAACCGTAGGGACTACTCTGCAACATACAACACAAAGTTCGCACATCGTATTCATAAAATGTCTCCAACTCTGCAATACAATTTTTCTAGCTGATTTAAACTTTTTATTTCGTAGCATCTTCTTGCCCAGTGATATTGAATGCTCAAGCAAAAACATAATCGATGCAAGTATGAGCAGGAGAGAGTAGACTACGAATAACCCCAAATAATCTCGAATTGTGAACACTTTAAATGGATCACTCCAATTCGGATTTATTAGACTTTCCATGAAGGCATTTTCCACGATTGACCATAATTGTAGAATGCCTGATTCTAGAATCCATTTCGATATTTGGAATCCTCCCGGAAACAATGTGAAGCCCCTTCGTCTACGCAAACGCATTGAGTTGCTGGAGCTAAATCGCAATATTTTTTGCTTCGATTTTACCAAGATCTTATCAGATTTTTGTGCCTTGTGCAAATTTCTCAGCTCAAACTCATATCCAACACAAGCATGATTAGAATCGGGACCTGCTTCAACCCAGTTCACACAGTCTAGAATGTTGACACTCTCAACGACTTTGGCTGATCTGTTCTCACTGGTTAGCATTGCACCTCCATCATATTTTGGCATTGCATTTACTCGTATTTTTTCCGATATATTTTCATATCTTGCAGCCTCATTTGACACCTTAATAAAATATTTTTCATTTGCGATAAGCTCATCAAATGACGCCATCAATTTTGATTTAGGAAATGTAATTGTGTTGTATAGCTTGCCCTCGTACATGGCAAGAAGGATGAATGATACCACTCGAATCGTACCATACAAAATCGCCTTTGACATCTTACCACGATTACTATGCTGGAAACCCTGAATAACCACATTCTCTGAATCAGTCATATTGTGGTCCTCAGTGGACACGACAGTTGACCTCACTGATATTCTTCTTAAAACATGACTACCCTTTCTGCTTTTTCCTTTGCGTACATTTGCATTTTCGTCGACTTCATCATTGTCTATGCCTACGTTGGACACTTTATTTTTCTTTGTCGTCCTTTCTTCATTTACGAAATTCATGAACTGGTTTATAATACAGTCATACCAGGAATTATCCAGGTTATTCATCGTAACGATTTTTATTATACCAAACACGATCGCTGTCACCGTATAAGCAGCCAAAATACCTATCCATGATGCAACAGTGAAAGGACCCCATGTATTCGTGCTATTGCCTTCAGGAATTTTCTTTGCAATAAATACTAATGAACCATACAGAAAATCATTCTTACCGAAGGGATCGGGAATTGCTTTTCTGCTCCTCATATTATAGAAAACATCATCTTTTAGGCCTGCTGACTCCTTGTCGAATAACTTTTCTTTATCGGAGAACTTTTCCTTACATGCATTGCTAACTCTCATGGATTGATTAGTACTACAAACTTGATTGAAGTAACTACTAATGTGCATTATTTTACCACGACATGCGTTTGTCTTCGCTATAAGCTTATAACTGTTACGTGATGCGTACAGACATGCGATATGATGGAATAGTTGTGAACTCACAGTCTTACATATTATATCTTTCAAAGGTGCCGTTAAGGAGGTTTCAGGCGCACCCTCACAGCCAACCCAAACGTGAAATCGGGAGTGAATTTGTTTGTTTGGGACAATAAAAGTTGACGGAGTGAAGGCGGTGATGAATAGATCTTTTTGAAAGATAGACCTAGGGTTTGCTAAATCTTTGTTCAGACCAATTCTAAAGCGATTGTAAACATGTCTTTTTATGAAATCCAAAGAGCCAGCTTTGTCCGCTGAAATACCAGGTAAGGATGTGTGATCCAGATGAACAAAGTTGGAAGATGAAAATTTGAAATGAATGACATTGATACTAAAGTTGAAAAGATGTCGGTGCTTGAAGCCTGAAGTAGTTAAACAAGATTTTAATTTTACAAATTGCTATAAAACAAAAAATAATATACCGGACTTGTAAAAAGAACATTATCTTACCATAAATAATCCATGGGATTCGAAAATTGTCTAGAAATTTGGAGTCAGCAATGTCTGAATACTTCCTTATTGTGTTATTTAAGTAGATAAGATGGAACCAATGGTCGGCAGTGATAACCTGTCCAGCCCCAACCCAATTATCGCGCTGTACACTTCTCAAAATATCTATGGTGGCAGATACACAATTAGAAAAGAAAATCTGACGTTTTCTGATTTCTGGGCTAACGTTTACTGAGAAGGTGGTTAACAAAATGGTGAAGAAAATTAAATAAATTGTTTTTTGGTGCATTTTGCATAAGCACCAGATAGGCTTTATTTCAAGGCGATAGGAGAAGTGCTCGCTTTAACCAACCTTTTTGAATAATGATTTCATATGCGGCCCATCTCCATTCCTTTCGAAGCCTTTCGAAGAAGATACAGATCATGATCAGAATAATAACCGTGAATTAAAAGAGAAAAAAACAACAATAAACTGTCCAGTAATCCCATATAGTGTCCTAAAATTCAGAGCACGTGGAGGCAAAAACGACTTGACAGTTTGTCACTTCTATCATTTGACCTAGATTTTCATACACCGAAAAGTATTTATGCCTTTCATGATGATTTGAGAAAAGAGGCTTGAAAAGTGCTAACGTGCGTATCCTTCTACTTTCAAACGCAATACAAAAGAGTTCAAGCTAAATTGAAGAGTTGGTGAAAGTCGGGAATAGCAAGAGACATTTTACGTGTTGTTGTACTCATTCGAAGGTGCGTTCCACGTGCGTGAGACGATGAGAGTGCGTAAAGTATATCATCCTCTTCACTACTTGCAAGCATGTTTCTTGTTTTTCCGGTACAAACTGAAGAGAAAGAAATAATTGTATGATACTTTCGTATTTCTTAATGGCACGCGAAGGTCTTATCCTATACATTCGACTGTATAAATGTACAAAAACAAATTCAATGTAATGCGATGATTTATTTTTGATTCCACATTGGATCTTAATGAATTTATGCTATACGGAATTCATATAATTTATGCAATTGCAACTCTGCAATGGTTCAATGTGATGTGAAGTTGTATTGCTCAAATAAAGTCTCGGGATTTCATAAGCATATTCATTATGTTTATCATGTAACTCATCGCCGCATTCAGAATCATCATAAGGTACAGTAATAGTCATAAGTCATTAAGAGAATAAACCATAAGGTGAAAGCCATGGGTAATGTAAACACATGGCTACATGTATTCTTTCACTAAAATAAAATCGAATGCAAAATAGCACAATTTTTTAGATTCGTAAAAATACAAAGTGGAGAAAATTTTTGTGAGGTGATTTTATTGATTTTATAGCTGACATGTCAGTATATTGCTTTTAAAATAAAAATAAGTCAGTGAAACAAGGCTACCAAGTCTAGTGAGAGTTTGAATAATTTAAAATATCTATACTACTCGTATACTGTACTTCAGGACCGGCCTGGGTCTCTGCAAATTATCTGTTGGATTAAACATGCTTTACAAAGTTTTTTTATCGGAACATGAAATGTTTGATTTCATATCTTTTATCAGAGGCGAGAAAGATGATTAATTTGAGAAAATATTCTTCGATCAGTTAATGCAATTTCTTTCATAGTGAAGACAGTAACAAAAAGTTCATTAAAACCACTAAATGCCAGAATGCTCCACGCTCATATAAAGTAATTAATTGGTAAATCGTTTGCAAGTTCATGTAGTTATGCAAAAATTCTGGAGCACTGGAATTGGAACTGACTCAGAAAGCATGGAGCTTACAGCAGAGCAGGAAAGGAGCTGGGCAAAGGCAAAAGCTTGGCCAGCAGCAGGCAACAAAGAGTGAGAAACGATAGCAGCTGATCGTCAGTTCTCCACCGTATTGTGTCGTACTAAAAAATGAGCCCGTGTAACCTGTTTATCAAACGCACATGGTCCGCTCGCTGGATTGGATGGCCATATAAATTAATTGATGCGTTATTTTAAGTTATTACTATTAGACGCGTTCATAACTATTTGATCGTAAAACACCAGCTAATTTAACTATCGAGAGCGCATGGGGTTGTGGCCTACGAAAGTTTAACTGTTCTGTGCATTGTTTTACCAAGTTTTTGTAGATTATCGATTTAAGATGAATCGAACATTTTGTGGTGTTGTTATTAGATTTTGCCTTAGCAAATCCGCAAAACCGAACGCTCTGGCACCCAGTTCTACGCTGGGTAAGTACATTTTTCAAGGCAGATCTTTCCATCGCCCAATAATAAATCACAGGTATGATTTTATTGTTTAAACAAAAAGTTACCCTATAATTAGTCAAACTGATTAAAAGATGTCTGATGACATTTTTCTCATAAAGGTGGTTTATGATTTTAGAAGTTGAGCTTTGTGGAATTGAATTGAATCAAAAATTGAATTTTGTTTTTTTCAGTGAACAAAGAATTAAAAATGTCACTGCCGCTGTTTCTGAAGAAGTTCCGGAGAAAAACTCTGAACCTGTTGGAAAAATTGAAGCATCGCAAAAAATGTATTTAAGTTTCAAATGCACGTGAGTGGGAAACAGTAAATCTAATTTATTACGATTCTGTTGATTTAAAAATTCATTAATTTATTTGTTAAAAAATGAATTGTATTTACAGAGTTTGCAACGGTTCTAATTCGTACACGATATCTAAACGAGCTTACAAGCACGGTGTTGTTATTGTCACGTGTAAAGGATGTTCGAACAATCATCTTATCGCAGATAACCTTGGATGGTTTAGTGATGTGGAGGGAAGAAACATTGAAGAAATTCTGGATAAGAAAGGTGAAAAGGTTCTAAAATTCCTGTCGTCTGAAGTTAAGGAAATCCTACCAGAATAGAGTCGTACTATTAATATTTCTAAATCATCCTATAATTATACTTATTTTATTTTTATAAAACACGATTTCAATATAAAATTCTTGACAATAAATCTGATTGTAAGGTAAATAAGATCATGAAAAGTAATCGGTTAAATCTAAAAGTAAAAAGTTGCTCGTTTTGTTTTGTCGTATTGCACAGTATCACAAAATGGCTCACGATCATACTAATCATTAATCATATTCTCGCCTATGTTATTAAAATCCATTGCTTGTGTATTTTTAAATTAATGATATTAATGAACGTAGGTAATCTATTTTTATGACTGATCTTGTTGTGCGTATGCATTTCTCTGAAATTAAACCGCATTTGCATTTGCATTTGCGACTTATGACACCATCAATTTTACATATTACGATGACATAAGAACAGGACTATAAAAAGGACCAGTAGTGGCAATATATTTTTCATGTTGATTGTTTATTTTTGAAGTTCTATATAGAAAAAACAGCTTTACCGAAGAATTTTGGGTTTGATGATTCTATTTTGTGCAAAATAGCATTCAAAGGCATGACACATCAAACATTCATAGTTTCAAATTTTAGTTCCTCTAAAAAGCTCTTGAAATATCGGCATAAGAGAAACACCATTGGCTTGTATTNGAAGAATTTTGGGTTTGATGATTCTATTTTGTGCAAAATAGCATTCAAAGGCATGACACATCAAACATTCATAGTTTCAAATTTTAGTTCCTCTAAAAAGCTCTTGAAATATCGGCATAAGAGAAACACCATTGGCTTGTATTTGCATATTGCTTTTAAACCATTAAGGGATTCATCATAATGATTTGTACAAAATTCGAAAATTAACGTTGGATTGAATAGCGCAAAGAACCATTGAATAACTAACGAATATATATATATATATTACTAGCAACTTGTATGCAGCGCGTGTCATCCCGTTTTTCATGTAATCTGTTGGGAGATCAATTGTTATGCGCAAAATTTAAATTATCTTTTGTGCTCTTTTGTAGCTTTTTTATTTTGCTTAATTGTTACTGAAGGTACTTTGTGTGGATGTGATAATCGCACTGAAAAGTATTCAATATGTATGTGACCAGGTGTGTTGCAATACTCTTTAAAAAGCATCTTGCAATATGGTCATATTCATTGATTACTCTAGGGGGACAAAACTATTGCGTTTATTTGGCACATTTATTATGAAATCTTTCAGGAACGAAGTATTTTTTTGAAATGGTGTTTGGATAGGGTAGGGAATCTGTGGGCCTACATTTATGCATGTCCATTCGAATTTCGTAAGTTTGTCGAAGGCAGTGCATTTAATTTTTATGCAATGGACAATCGTGATAACTGATAATATTAACTGTTTGTAATGATATGGCTTGTAGATATATTCTGCCATTTTATATACCAATTACTTTATTTTCACTGGAAACTGTAGAATATATGTCTACACTGTTGGTTTTCACCATGTCATCTCAGCAATTTTTCATAAGAGTACATTTTAAACCCATCCTTCCCATTTCAAAAAATACGTATGTACCTATTACATGTATTGATTTGGAATGAGTCATCAATCAAGCTGCTAATACGTATTCTAATACTTATCCATGTATTATTGATAACCGAGTTAAAACATACATTACTGAATACATTAGTAATACCTCCAAGAGAGCTTGTATTACTTGCTGGTTTTGATTTTGGTATTTTACATGATAATGATCAAGAGCCTTACATAGTACCTCCAACGATGTTAAAATGCATAGCAAATAGCATAGTAAATTTTAAAGGAGCATGATTTGTCATTTTACATTTTTTCTCGCAAATGTTATCACTTTGTTATTAGCAGCTAATTTTTTTCTCACAGAAAAGAACCTCAAAGACATGTATTTTAGCATTCTTAAATAACCCGTTGGTATTTTTAGGCGTTTCTGTATGTTTTTATGCGTATTTAACGCTGAAGCATTCCATCATAGTTGCGTATTGTGTATACTGCTTGAAATGATGGGCTAGGGATAAGATATGCGAACACTAGGATTCTTATAGTGTAATTTAAGTGAACAGTCGATGATTTATTCGTATAAAGAGAATTCCCTTAATTTCTTAGCTCTGACAGTAGGTATTCAAAGAACCCTATACTAAAAACAAATCATCGTAGATTGAAATTCACTTAGCATTCGATTCCTGAATACTGAATGCATACTACATTGCGCTACCAGTTATAGTTGTCGTTTTTTACGTGAAAAATAAAGATTTTTACACGCCAAGGGCCTGCCAATAAGTGATAGTGATTTTTCAAACAGAAGGGGAATTACTGTGTGCCCTGCTCTGTAATAAAGAAACTGAACATGTTGGCTCAGTGCTGTGCAGTGCTACCACTCTGCAGTCACTGCTCATAAGTTTTCTGACGATAATGATGATGACGAGCGTCTATTATTGCTCCACCATTTGCGATACAAAAAGTGAATGCAATAATGCCATGAGAAGAGAATAAGCAAAAAGAAGAAAGTAGAACTTGAGGGGAACTACTATATGGTCTAGAAATTTGTTTGAGAGGGACTTGAAGCATTTGGGATTTGGTGTCAGAACAACGCGCACGTTGAAGGAGTAGTAGCTGCTGTGTGTGCCAAAACGGTTCCTTTTTTCATGAAAAAGTTGCGAGAAGCGAGCGAGCGATCAATGTTGACTTGCAACAATTAACTTCATTATTTCAAAAAGAAGCATGTAAATTGTACGAAACGCAAGAAGACCTACCTAAATGGTTGCAAATTTTGTGCGTTGCAACATCGCGCAGCATCTTTCTTCCAGAGACGCTCTCATTTGTTTGGATTTTGTGATTTGATTAGTGAAATCAGGAAAAATAACCTGAATCGTTGTTGACATATTGAATGTGCACGTGATTACGATACTTTCAAAGGAATTCATAGTTCTTGTATGATTTGGTGGAGTCTGTACGATTCAAAGAGCAAAGTTGCAATCTTGCTTTGAGAAGGGTGTAGCCAGGTCATTCGACCTGATGTAGAAAGTCTAGTTGTGCAATAATAATAAATAAATAAATTTTTAAATTCAGTGAAAATCAGTGGATGATTTTGAAGGGTTTTTAAGGGAAGAATTAAAAAACACACAAAATCGTCTGTCATTTCCCAACATTGTTTCAATTCATCTTGTCACGGAGTCGAATCCCATTTTAGGAGGAAAAGCTTTGCCTGGAATATTCATTGAAGCAAATCTGTCAAAGGGTTGAAGAAAAACGAAAGCGCATTGTCGCTTTTACGGGGTTATCCCATCTTCACAGTGCCATGAAGTTTTGTAGAGAATAAAGTAGTTTTACTACCCTTAGTGATTCTCTTCGGTTTGGGAGTTTCCTTGATTGAGAAGATCCCAATTCTGATTGTTGTAGCTGTAAATGACATTCTTTTAAATAACATAGGACAAAATGCTCAAATTTTTGATAAGGTAAGCTTCCTTGTAACATGTTCTTTAATTTAATCTGCTTACGTAATTCTCCTTTGAATTAGGTAAATGTCACAGTACTGGTATGGTAGGATGGTCACTCTTTTTGTGTAAGATTATGAGATTTGCAACGAATTTACATTCATGAACAAAGGCTTGCTCGCTGGTTTGTGAAGCTGGCATACATAATCATACTTTTAAATTTTAAGGGCGATTTTCAAAATATCACATTATTTCATTCACGCTCAAACGAGCATCTGCAGCAAGCCCAAGATGATTACTGATCTAGGAATTTTGAATGCAAATTTTTGAACTACGTTACATAGATATGTACAGTTTTTTGTATTTTGACTGATCTGTTAAGAGTAAGAGTGGCTGGTTGTGATTATTATGATCATAATTTGATCGTTCATTTGACATGCAAAATGACAAAAGCAGGGTAAAGATGGTTGCGCCTTATTTACGATGCAAGTCGAAATGCATACACTTCAAGCGGGTACAGAAGCACATGTTATGCTTCAATATTATATACTTCATGCCACGTCTGAAAAGTCATTAAAATGCACCTTGTCGAGAAAATCTGTTCTCATTCAATTGTAAAGGTAATATGTAATCTGTATAATTCTTCTGTAGCGAAATCCATTTAGCACATTTCAAAATGTCATTTACAAAATCATTAACGTCCAATGAGACTTGTCATATTAGTTAAACTTTTTGTTGCCTTTTTACCATTGCAATTAATTTTTGCCAATGTTTAGCTTTTATTCATCAACTTGACAGTCACAGGGCTTTGCTACATCAAAGTGACTTACCATGTAGGATTCAAGAAGGATATTATGCTTGAAGTTTAAAGTATTGTCTTAATTTTTTCGACAGCTTAGGTTTATGTCTAACCAAACTGTTCTCAATTTTTAAAACAATTCGATCTCTTTTTAAAAAACTGATTTTTACACATTTGTAACACTCTGAATTTATTGTCTTGATTGAATATGTCATTTGTATGTTCTTCCTGCATTTGACCACAGATTTTTAAGGAGCGCAAGCAAGTTGTATTAGTTTATATTATGTATGTAGGTCTTCAAAAACTCCAACAATACATCAGTTAAAAAATGAAAAATGCTTGGGAATTGAGGTGTACTACCTTAACGAGGGAATAATATAGGTAAATAAAAAATAGGCGTGGTGAGGTGGTATGGTACTTCGATGGATAGCTGCATAGCCGCTTTTACATAACAAAATCATTAGGTAAATAGATAGAAGGCAAGTAAGGAACAATGCTACACAAGTTCCATCCGATCTATTTCTAAGAATAAAAAATGTGAGAACTAGCGACTAGTAAAACAAAAGAAGCGGCCTGTGAGTGTGTTGCATAAG
>JAHZNI010000479.1:0-18668 GCA_027744415.1 Seira ritae
TTGCCTATATCGTCTCTTTCGATTCTCTCTCCTCCACATGATTGTTGTGATTGCATTGTTATTACTTCACTTATCGTATCCTTCGGCACAGTCGCATTTTATTCCATTTTGTCCTTCTTTTTTCAGTAAACAAAAACGAAACAAAGTACTGATTATTTATGCTGAGCACATCACAGCCCCTAAGAATCGCAATTAATTTCGAATGTGCGCAATTTATTCTTTTATAATTGGCGCCCTTGCTGGTGGTCTTTAGGCTGCCGCTTGGTGCCATGCAACGCAACGGCTTTTGCCGTTAATTGCTGAACTGTTGAGTTGCCGGTCACTTCACTGAAGAGATCTTTAGGCATTGTGGATGGTGAGTTTCAAGCAGGATGCTATTATAGTGCAGTTTGAATAAGCCAACAATAATGTAGACAAAAAATGATAATAATAATAATGGAAAGTTTGAAATGCATTTTTTAAATTGCCGTTTTTGAGATGCAATAATGAAGCCAATTTGAAACGCAAACATTGTTTGAAAAGATTTATATAAATCTTAGATTTTTTGGGGAAGAAAATAACTGACTTTTATGCGTGCAGTAAAGGTCTTTCTCATTTTAGGAAGGAAAAAAAGTATTACATTGTTTTGTATTGTTATGAAAGGAAAATTGGCAAAATGTAGAGATTTTTTTCAAAATTCATTCCACAACCTTTTGATTCATGGCAACTGGCAACCTTTCGATTAGTATTGCTGTAGGGTCTCCTTGCAGCTAGATTTATGACATTTAAGATTTACTTTCGTTTTTTACCTCAAAGCAATCGAGTCAAGTCGTTATCAAATACCAATAATCATTACGATTGACCCGTAGAAGGAAATTAATTCGAGATGAATCTCCATGTACGTACGCAAGAAATATTTTGTCTTGAAAGTATTTGGGGTAATTAGTGTATGCAAAGTGCATAATCATCATCATCGCCATTCGCTCCTACAAACGGCGAATGTTGTCTTCGTCACTACATATTGCGTAAACAGTGAAGTTACCTACCAATGCGTGGGGTGATAGTGATGGTGTGATGCCGGCAAATAGTAAGACGAGTTATGAATTCCTTTGCCTGAAAAGCTATGCAAATGAACAAATAAATTGAATGACATGAAAAGGAGAATTAATGGCTTGTTATGAAGAAGGAGCAAGTTGCAAGTTGTTCGTCTTCGTTTTTTCGGTGTCAAATAACATGGTTTGAAGAGCTTATAGCTCAGCTCTCTATAGTCAGTAGATTATTCTGTAAACATTTGAGTACATATTTAACCCTACAAAACTACAGCTTTTCATTATTTTCGATGGCATTTACGATCAATTTCTAGAAATGTTGATGATTTGTGGATCTTCGTTCCCTTGAGAGGACTTTTTAGTCGATTCGGCGAGACAAGAACGAGAAGATACGACGGACGAGATATTATGCTTTTCGCAAGTGTAAAGTGTAAGCGTAGTGGCTGAGCTGGCGTCGGCAAGTCTGACCAGTAAATTTAGAGCGCTGTATTAGGTACAAGGCTCTTCGCATTATACATACGCCACTACTGCTCTTCTGCTTTTCTACTTGCTACACTGCCTTTTGTTTTTATCGTGGTCGACAGTCGACACCGACTCTCCGAAATGATAAGAACTAAAAACTGTGCTAAAAATGAATCTTGCGATGATATGATGACGCTGCATTGCTGCTGCTCTTTAGTGTTTGCTGTGTTGCATCGCTTGAAGGAGAGTAGTAATAAAAGAGGACATGACACAAAATATGATGTTGTAGTAGAACTGCTCATCATCATCAGATGTACATAATACGGAGGAGATGAGGATGTCAAAATTGACGCCTTCAAAAAAATATAGGACTTTGGATGGGTGGGAGAGTGAATAAATGTTTGCTCAGCAAGCAAATTCACTGCTGAAATTTTCTAAACCTGAAGTTTATGATGGGCTTAGGAAATGTTCTGCGTATGAGGTAGTAGTAGGTAGATATAGCTCTTCAATTTATTAGCACTTATTAGCACTTGATTAATGCTTATATTGGCGAAGTACTACGGCAGATACTATCAAGTCTAAAAATCACTTTATTTATGGGGACAACGTAAAGTTTTAAAGAGAGAGAGAGAACAAATGTATTTGTAAATGTGTACATTCTTGATTTCTCAATAGTCGACACACGCTTCACATGTCATGTCATGCACTTCAATGAGCGGAGCCGAGAAAAAAAGCGTCGTCATCCTGCAAAAGCCGTTTGTATTTCGTTGGCTTAATGAAACATTTGTATAAGTAAATGGTGCTAAACGGTAGAAAAATGGCGGCGATGGTATTGATGATGATAAATGTGAAGATAATTTGTCTGTAGATATTGATTTTCATGTGGAGGATGAAGCGTGAGGATGATATCATTTTACCAATGTTTCTTTCTCTTGTAATTACGTCTTGAAGTATTAGTTTTTTTCAGTATAATTCTACTTACATAAATATCTACATAAATTCTGACTCGTGCTCGTATCAAGTGTTTCCAGCAGCAGTAGTAGTATATTTTTGCTAATGATTTCCTGTGATTGTTTACCTTTTCTCTAGGTCTAGGAAAAGACGACCAAGTTCCGGAAACTTGTTCCAGTCGTTGGTTACAGTGAACAACGCCGGTGACGACGTGAATGGATGAATGTGCGGCTGCCATGGTTCTTATGAGTCTTTCCTGTAGCCCCCACTCCCCTCATTGGGACAATGGTGAGAAAAAAAGGACCTAATTTTTTTTTATTGTAGCTTTGCTCTGCTCTACGCTATATACCTATCATGTACTTGATTTCCTCGCCTTGATCTAATAGCTGGGCTAAGCCCGAACTGAGCTTGTTTCCTGTTTATGCGCCTATGCTTATCTCCTTTTTTCGCTTCCTCTTTCTGGAATGTGGCGTGGGCTTCCACTACATGTGTATAACACCACCTCTACTTTTCTACCACCCACCCTTGTCTTGCCGGTTTCATGGATCAGAGAACCCTTTTTTCATTCATTTCTCCTTATCATCATCGAAACATTTTTTATGAAGGCACGACATGCAGTATCAAAACTTGCTCCATTCTCCTCGAATTACGATTTTTTGTTTTAATTATGAACGCATTTTCATCTTCTCCATTTCCTGTCAGACGTAATATAGTCCATTTCTGTGGAAATTACTTCGTACACGCTTCCGGTTTCCGACGACGACTTTTTTCAAGAATTATTCTATGGGGAAAACCTTAGCCTCAGCACAAGTGAGAGAAAAGTTAGATTCAAGGCACCCACGAAATCATTTCAAGGGAAAGGTTAAATGCCGAAGCCAAAGCCAAACTATCAAAAAAATGCGCCATGGCTATGACTATGACTATGACACGAGTTGTGTGTGCAAGGAATCAAGGTAGCGAGTATCAAGCGGAGAGTGAGAATTTATTGATCTCAATCGCGAGATGAACACTTTGAAAGATGAAAATAATAAAAAGGAGATAAAAAAATCTTAAAGGAGATTGTGTATTACATTCAAAGGCTACTCTAAAGTATTTGACATTGAAGCAATAGAGCGAAATGATTTAAATGGCTTGTACCAGAAAAGAACATGCCTAAGTAATTCGTGGTCGCTGTGCAAAGAGCTGCGCAGCGCACTGCTACAAATGTGCACTTAACAATAGTTCACATGACCATATTAAACTTCACTTGGTGGGTACAACAATGTACGGCGTATCCTCCATTGTTGTGTTTTCTTTGACCATTAGAGGACAATGTTACGACGAGACTCTTGAAAAAGGTCAGGTATGTATGCGCCAAGCAAATGCAATGCAATGTTTTTTTGGCGACGTGAAGGGAACCATTTTTTTCTCGTCTGTGATGGTGATGATGATGATGTTGATGTTAGCCATGATAGGAATTTGTCAATTTGTCTTTAATTCAGGGCCAAAAAACCATAAATATCTTGTCGTCATCACATGCAAACCCAAAATATTCTCAGTCATCACGACAGATCTGTCAGGAATCAGATGATATTCTATGTCATCATCATCGCCATATCGAAATCGTAAGAAATGAAGGGGTAATATGTAAAATTGGCGTATTATAGTAAGTGTATGTAAGGGCTTTTCTGCTTTCTGTCCTCGATAATTTTTCGACGGATAAAAAAATGCCAACATTTTATGCGAGCTCTTCTGAGACAAGTACAGAATGCAGAATGTTGTTTTTGGCAAGGAAAATCATTTGCATAAAAAAATCTTTTAAAAATTACAAAGTTACCAAACTCTAGTAAAAAGTCTTAAGTTGTTTCTTAATTTATTAGAATTTTTTCTTCTTTAGTGATGTAACATTCAAGAAGTGACGTTTTTTTTGCGGTGCAACCATATGTATGCATGTATTTATCAGCATGCCATTTTTCTTCAAGCAAGTCATTTCTCAAGGTCGTGCAATCTCATGAAAAATGCAAAATGCACTCTCGTAAAAACCACCACCACCGCTCCGGCGAATGGGAGAATTCAAAAAAACCGCATTGGAAAAATTTTTTCATGATGATTTTTTGTTGTGAATGTGCTCCACGGGTGCATTCTGCAATAAGATTCCAAGGGCATGAAAAAAAGAAGTAGCTGCCAAGACCACATGAAAATAAATTCTCTCTCTGTTTCCCTTTTGCGCAAAATGAAAGTGCATAAGTATATCTGGTGAATATATACTAATTCGTTGATAATTGATGGTGAAGTTGCATCTGCACTTGCATGATTACATCATCATTTTTGTTCTGCACGAGGTTGTATGCATGTAATGCTGAATGCTGAACACATGATTCAATTGCAAAATTGAACAAAGTGATTGTTCTTGTTGTTCATGTTGCACCTTCTTCTCGTGCAAAAGTGAACTTTGCCCGTAAGAAGACGGTTTAATGTCCTTTCTCCTTTGCCAATTAGTGTATCGAGTGCCACTTATTTGGCTTGTGTCACGATGGCTTTCGGGATTGAGAGATGAGGCACGTTCTTTCATTAATTTTCTCAAGTTTATTTTTGAATGGAGCTACGGAAAAAAAGATTGCAGAGAGTGTTGTACATATCTATCTAATTTTGCTAGAGTATCGATCCAGAAGAGAGACTCCTGCCAATTAAAACAAAAGCTTCTGTTTTTCCCTGCACACGTGAAAGAGTCATGATGCGAGAGAGCACGTTCCTTTGTTGTGCACTGTGTTGAATGAACATGTGCAGAAGGAGCTATATGCTTAAAATAAAACGCTCAAAAGACTATTAAAATAATCCTATTCTCAGGATAACGAGATGGAAGGAACGTGTAGTACTGAAGGAGAGAAAAAATATCATGCAAAATCAAAGTCAAAGCCAACATCTGCTCTTTAAGAGCACCTTTGAATTTGATCCTGAGGAATCCTTCATGACGACGTAAACAGCTCTCGTTAGCCTTCTCGTTTCTTGGTCAGGGCATGAGAACATCCTCTTACTTGCGATGATGCGTCCATATAAGCTAAATCCTTTGCTTTTACCACCACTACAACTTGCTCTTGGTCTCAATCCTTTTTGATGAAATGGAATCCTTACATTTGGGAAAATTTTCGGCTGAATTTAGATGATGCGTCCACATAAGCTAAATCCTTTGCTTTTACCACCACTACAACTTGCTCTTGGTCTCAATCCTTTTTGATGAAATGGAATCCTTACATTTGGGAAAATTTTCGGCTGAAATTGCAGACAATTGCCTATTTAAAGAACACGTGTAAGGGGGAGTCCGTCTCCGTCAGTACCGGTTTCGTTTCAATAGGGAAGTGGCCACCACCACCACACGGTAATATGCGTAGCAGTTTATGGGTAGCATTAGGAGGACAGTAGGGCCACCGCAAGAGTACCTTTAATGACTAGTGAAAGCTCATTCAAGTGATGAGAAAGAGAAGAGACCTCCTTCATCCGCTTGAAAATGGTGCTGCTTGGCATGGTCATGATGATGGCTTTATTTTCTGCAAAGTTTTACTTTGCCCATTCACCCTTATTGATATTGATTAGGGGGTTTGTTCATCTATCATCCGACAGGTAAAATTAACGACCCAAAAAACTGGTCTTGATAATGCATCGATGTCTGCATATCCCTTCCTTAAAGACAGGGCTTTAACTCTTATTACGACTTTTGATTACTGACTAATTACTCAAAATGCAAGAATACTGAGAAGCTGTAGCTAGCTACAGCTACTTTACAGCTCCTAGCCCGATCCACCGTTCCCATTTAATTTGATATCTGAAAATGACTGTGTGATGATGATAAGAGCAGTCCAAGCCTCGAATCCTGGGCTGTGGCTTTAATTGTGGTGATTATTAACGAGTTAAGAAAGAAAATTATGCGAATTGAATTGAATTGGTATTTTTACATGCAAGAAGTAGGAACGGCATTTTTAAAAAACGCATCGATCATCTCCTCTTCATTTCTCCCTTTATGCAAATGCAGCTGCCGCCGTTGGCATATGTGATTACCTTTTCGCCTACTTCTATTTCGTGGGACGATGAAGTCACATAGGTAGGTAATCGTAATACTAATATACCACAGTTGTTGGAAAACGTCCACCGTCCTGTCATTTTGCTAATCAGATGCCCGTTAAAATTAATGTGTTATTTTCTACGACGTCAACATCAAAGAGCTCAGTTCACGCAAGAGTGATGTGTAGCGAAGCACAAATAAAGGGAGAAACAAAGCGAAACGATTTATATTTCTGCAGAAAACTTGCTTGACCGGACGGACGCAGTCTAACTTTGTTAACAATTGTTGTGATTGCAGTGCAGTGTCGCCGTCGCCATGATTTTTTTCCCTGAGAATTTAGTCATAGAATTAATCATCCATTAAAGCAAACTCGCCACAGCACAGCGAGAGACAATCATTGAAGTTGTCACAGTCCCATTACAATTTTTTTCATGTGCCTCCGTTTTCAGTTCTCTAAACTGCTCACATTCCTTCATATTCAAACAATGCGAGAAAGAAACCCAAGGCTGCCGCTGCTGCTGTGGCGAGAAGAATAAATACAAAGTTTGTATTTTTTTGAAATTTCCAATCAGTTCAACTTCAACCTATGCGACCGGCCTGTTAACTTTTGTAATTGTTGAAGAACCATGATATCTTGAATCTTGCTAGTAGGTATGCGCGTTCCATTACCATTTTTATTGTCATGTTTTCCTTCGACTTCGACTTTGTTACTCTTTTTATAGCGAATCGACGAGAAAAACTCTAAAACAAAATAATATTATATTATCATGTAGTATTCTTGCTGCAACTCTTTGTCGATTAATGAGCTTACCAGAGTGTTGAGAAGCATGTTTCTCTGTATCCTTAAAGGCTTACACAAATCTTGACTTGCTACTCAACTCTCTGTCTGCATGTGAGCGAGCATACATATTGTTGCTAACTGTATGTACAAGTAAAATGTAGTTTTTAAAAAAACACGAGTGCTGATGCTGATGCGCAATAGTTTTTATCTTCACTAGATTTGCAGTTGTTCAATGCACTTGTTTGGCAAACAATATATTTTCCTTGTAGAAAAAAACAGTTGAATACAACTACACCTATGTATCTTAATCTTGATATCCCTATAAAGCAGAGAAGTAAAAGGTGGACGAACAATTTTTTCCGATTTGTTCGAGCTTGAAATTGAAAGAAAAAGAAACGCATTTGAGCAACTATTTATCCGCGAGAGAAAGATAGTATTTATTACGGGTTTCTTAGCGCCGGATTATTTCAGCCCGAGAAAAACAATCTCGGGTCTTTGCAAAATCCTAATTCAAGAGGCAGATATCATGTAGAGGCTCATTTAGGAAAAGAACTAGCGCGTAATTTAATCAAAATTCAATTTCGATTAAATGTACTATTTTCGAGAGTAGTCTTTGACGCTTTTGGAAATTGGAGGGAGGGCTATTTTCCTGATTTCCTGTGCTTCTGCGAGGAAGAAAGCGGCACCATTCTACTTTTATGACAAAAAGGAAATAAATTTGCTGAGAATTGCTTTTGCCCTTTGACGAATCACATGTTCTAATATGTAGGTACTAATATGGCTTCTTCCGTAAATGAAAGGAAAAATACCTTCCTCTTTTCTTTGAGAAGTGAAAATTCATAAAAAAAAAGTCCAAAATATTATTAGACATTCCATATTCAAAGAAGCAACGTGCCAAAAGGTGATCCAACAAAAGCCTGAGAAATATGATGCTTTTCATGAGTTTCCGAATTTCATGAATTCCTTCCTCTGCTCGAATTAGTTCTGATTTCACTTAATATTAGTATTCCATTCCATGTCAAATTGCTAAAAAAATTATATGGTTCACTCCACAAAAGAATATTCTTGGAAGATTGAAGTCTTTGCAGCATTTTTTTCTATTCCATTCCATTCCACGAAAAAAATAATTGGACATTGAACTGACTCTTTTCGTCCAATTTATTTAACCTCCAGAGAGCTTCCTTTTCATCTCACGGTTCCATGTAACTGTAGGAGTAAGTAAATATTATACATTCCAGTTCCCTGGAAGAAGTAATAATAATCCTGGACTTGTTTTGTTACGTAGTTAGTTGGGCAGGAAAAAAGGGGCATTCGGGCATGGAAGAACGTGTAATCCGATTTCTGGGAAAGAGTCTCATGCTCTATTCTACACGCCACGATGGCTACTGTACTGTTCCATCCTAACCTTACAGCGTGATTCGATATTATGCATATGAATCATCATCTTTTGTAACTTTTCATGTGTGTGTGTGAGTGAGTGAGTATTGAGTATCGCATGATTCATGATCAAGTTGATGTGATAAAAAAAACTGAATTGTTGACGACGATTTGTATTTTGTATCCAGGGAAAAGTTAACAAAAGAGTGTGACTATGCATGATTTATCTCCAGTTTACCTTTTCTTTCTCGGGCGCCTCCGAATTGATCTAGTCACATGCCCATGCCCACGTTGCTGCTAGCGCAAATAAATCTCCTCCATCTTCATTATTATCGTATCATAAGTAGAAAGTAGTAATAATAGTATCATCATCATCGGCCCACTCTTTTTCCCAGAATGCATGATTGGAAACAAGTGAAATTAACGTTACAAAAAGAAGAAAAGAGCAAAAATGGATCTTTGTTGTGGAACTTTCTAATAGCAAATACCTACAACCTACGTAATATCAAGCAAACATAAACACTTTTTTATGATGATAACGATGTGCGTTTCAGATACAAAAAAAATCGCCTTGCGGGTCAGCCGTGGGTTTGGTCTATTAGTCTATTGTACCGTGATAAAAAAATACTCAAGTAGTATAGTTACACACTAAATTATCGTCTTTTTTTCCAGCGACTGAGTTTAATAGCTTTTTTTCAAGTATCATCATCATCATCAATATGAATATGAAATACGCAGAAGGTATAAAAATAAACTAGGAGAAAAACAAAGTATGAATAAGCCAATTGCAATGCTCTTGTGGCGCGATAAAATTAGGAACACAAAGTTTATGGGTTTGAGAATGCCGGGACGAATGATCAACTTGTTTTGATGTTATTTTCCATGTACCTATATATGTACTTATAAAAATGATGACGTCGATTCAGGAGAACAGGGTTACATAACGTGACCATTCCAAAGCGAATTTGATAATGATTTAGTAAGAAGAACTCGTTTTGAAAAATGCGTTTCATCCTCAACGTATTTTTTCATCCCGCCAATGCATAGTAAAGTATGTTTCCATTGCGACTTTGCCAAGAAATGAACTACGACGCAATTTCTGGATGAGATTGCAAATCATGTTCTTGTTGTACAAGAGATGAGTACAAGCACAGCAGCACACGTATGACCTAAAGAGAAGAAGGCGTGCAGTTATGTATCTGATGCACAGAAAAAAATACTACTTTTATGTACCTATGCGAAAGCGGAGGAAAAATACCGGCCGGCATAATAGTGATTTTCGGGACCATTCATAAGATTTTCTCGTTACGTGTTTCTCTTCTGCTCTCTCATGGAAAATTCTAGGAAAAGCACACCCTGCCTGCGCCCTGCAGGCAGACTACGGCTTTAGCTCTTTGTTTTTTTGCGGATTTTTTTGTTTGCATGCTCCTTTCTTTTGAGGAGATAAGAATCTGCTAATGTTGGGATTGGGATGGGATGTGCTAAAACATGAAGGTATTTGCTGAGAAGCCTCATGCCACATGCCATACTAAAGATGTGTATGGATTATGGATGCGGACGGATAGAATAGAATAGAGGCGGATGCTGCTGTCATATGTACTTCGCCGTAATCGTAATGAATAGCATTGGCCTTGGCAAAAATGTGCAAGCGAAGAAAAAAAAGTGACATGATTTTAGCTCAGCTCAGCTGGTAAAAAAAGAGCAGAGCGAAGAGGTACCATTATAATCCTGATGATGATCATTGTTGTTACATCAGCACTAGTACCACCATTGCATTCTAGCCTTGCTTTGTAATTTCCAATGAGTTCTTCTTTTCCTACAGAAAGAACAATTTGATGACTGTAAGAGTTGCATTGCATGTGTAATACGCATACCATACCCATATCCAAATACCCATCATCATTATCTTCACCGTCATCAGACAAACTTTCAGACAGACAAGACAACATGAAAACACTATAAATGCTCGAGAGGACATTTAAAAGTTAAAGGGCTTCATATGCAAAAAAAGAATATTATTCTACTCATGAATGATTGCGGAGAGAAACATGTTCTTTCTCATCTCTCTCGAGAGCTAAACTATTTTCAAGGAAAAACAAATCATAAAACACATCACATCGACGAAATTGGTTACCTGTTTGCACGCATACATATTGTACATCCAAGCGAAATGGATGTTGTTTGTTGTTGTTGTGGTATGACTAGCGACTATCGACTAGCAGCGTGGCTTTGACTTTGTTCAGCAGCTTCGGCTTGGCTGTTTTGTTTTGTGCCCTATGGCGAAAAATAACTTGTCGTTCTTTCCAGCAATAATAATTACATGATCAATCGGTACCATTCTTGAGCCGAAAAAAATAATTGTACGTGACCATGTAGCAAAGTAAGTTTTTTTTATTGCGGTATTATCTTTCTGTACGCCAAACATGAAGGTAGTGGTAACCAGCCTCGCCTCTTTGTCTTGTCTCTCCAAAATACTATTTTTTTAAAAGCTTCACGTAAAATTCTAGTCTGGTCTAACAGAATAGGTAACAAAAAAAAATAATTGTACGTGACCATGTAGCAAAGTAAGTTTTTTTTATTGCGGTATTATCTTTCTGTACGCCAAACATGAAAAAAGAAATCCTTCTATTGTGGTTACATAGTTAAAATATGAATAGTCGTAACCAACCAGCCTCGCCTCTTTGTCTTGTCTCTCCAAAATACTATTTTTTTAAAAGCTTCACGTAAAATTCTAGTCTGGTCTAACAGAATAGGTAACTAATATTTTTATAGGCATCGTACACACAACCACCACAACACGGATGCGTAAAATTTTATGATTCTCTCACATCACTAAAAACAATTTTTAAAGGAGGAATAATAATAAAAAAGTCATGCTTGTTTTCAAATCTACGCAGCGTAGCAAAATCTTTCTTTTTTTACTTTGCATATGGCCTGATCTGACTAACTCTAACTTTGACTTGACGTTAGCAAAAAAATATAGAGCAGGCCCGTGGTTATATACATACATATTATCGTATTTGTGTGTGACTGTGACAAGGATTTAAGCTGAGGTGGTAGAAATCGCATTATGCAGATTTCCCTTTTCATATTGTTTTTTTTCTCTCGTTGCGTTTATTATGGCTTCTAAACATGAATTGTTGAGAATGGTCCATAAAAAGAATTGGGTATGCTTTCATGCGATTTTGTTCTTCTTAGAGAGTTCTTTAAATGCTGATGTAGTACATCACGTAATGCAGAACAGGCATTTTTTGTTAGGCACTTTTTCCATTATTATTATTATTATGACTATACTACAACAATGTACATACCTACGTATGTACGTACATAAATAATGTGCTTAAATGCGAGGAATAGGAATATTTAGCGCTTATAGAATACACTCTCATCTGTTGTGCAAAAACAGCCTTGTGCCGAAAGCCTTGAAATGTCTGGCATAGTTTCATACTTTTTTTTCATACGAAACCGACCATTCCATCTAGCCATCCATCCAATCCACCAACCACGTTCTCGTAGAGGTGGAATGATAAACAAACAAAAAAATCAGTGATGAATTTTCCACTGTAAAAAACTAGAGTCTTTGTCAGTTCTCAACGCAACTTTGCATTACAACTTGCTATTCATTTTAGTGGCTTCTCATTCCGCAGTGGAAAACAAAGAAGTTTAGTTAAATACATAGATGGATGGATGGCGGAAGAGAATTAACTGTGTTAACAACATCCATCCATCTAATTAAATGAACTTCATGGTAAACAGATTTCTACAATGGGAAAATTACGAGCGAGCTAATCTAATGTAATGACTAACTGACTGTTCAGATTTTCGGGGGTTTCGAATAATGTTGTGGACTGGGTTCGGTTACGTTACATTAGAGCGAGACCATTAATGAATGACAGTTTGAGTCCTCATGAAAATCGATCTTGGTCATGCCACTGGCCAGGAAGTCGCGATCATGATCACTTTGGGCTATGAAACTCAATCAAACCCATAGAACAACACACGAGGTCCATTTCGGTCAGGTGAACTCACAATTATAAAAAAGACCGGCTCGGCTCTCCATTTGCCGGCATATATGTATGTGCATGGCGTGATAAATCATGAGCAGCGAGCAAGCAGCGTCGATTCAAAACCAGTGACCTCGGTTGAAATGAGCTGGTTGGCTGACGAACATACCCGGAAAGATTTTTTGGAAATAATGAGTTCCATAGTGACGACGAGTGTGTTTGTAGCTGAGCTGAAGACACGAGGGAGGGCCGTCGCCGGATTATTGAATTTTTTATGTTCTCGCTAGACGAACTCAATACCTAGCAACACTGTATGTATGTACATGTACATTAGGCTTGTCTCTCCTTTCTTTCCCATTTAACTTAAAATATAGAGGAAAGTGTGAGGAGCTCCCGGTGGCACGTGTAGTAGGCAAAAACCAAGGTTAACCGTAGGGATTCACTTGTCGAATGAGAACCTACCTACGCGTACCTACCCAGCCAATATGCTCGCACAATTCATCATCACATCACATCACATTGCCGGGACACGAGACTTCGCTTAAGTATTTTAGCTAGGCATTTCGCTTCGCTGGGGGCAGATAGAGAGGAATGTGTGCTTTTGATCGATTGAGTCGCTTCTTTCGGTTCGTTCCCTGAGTCGTAGGTATTTATCTCCTAGAACAGTTGTTACGTTAATAAGATAAAAACGTGTCCTTGTGGCAGGTTTTTTAAAGAACTTTTTCCCTTGTTTGCTAATATCCCTGGGAGTATTTGCTTTAGCATGTGAATATGGTAGACTGAAAGACAAAGAAAGAATTTCGCTACTTGCTTAGGTCAACACATTGAATTAAAGCGACAGTAGTGGCCATGATATGATCATAAGTGCTGACCTAGGTATCTAACCAAATTCCTTCGAGATTTTAAATGAATTGATTGTTGCATCTGGAAATCATTCATTCATTTCCACAGAGCGAAATCACTGCAAACAAACATTTTATTTTATGAGGACAAAAAACCATCTCTTTTGTAGCGAGTTCTGCTCTGTTTCTTTATCAATCACGATCATTCTCAAGCCGAAATGCTCATCGCATATCAGTATTTGATAGATTTTTTTGGTAGCCTTGAAAGATAGTCGATAGAAAGGCAAGGATGGAACTCGATAATATGAAGCTCTCACTTGACTTGCTTCTTCTTAGTACAAAAAGGTAATATGTAATGCATGCATGGAATTTGATTTGCAAAAAGCCGAGCCTAGCACAACTCCAAATGATGATGTCGATGAATTTTTTTTTGATAAAAAAAACTTTTTATGAGAATGAAGCGACCTTGCTCAACGAAAAAAATAGTGGTATCAGTTGTATACTCTGTTGGAGTAGTAAAACCAAAGTAGTAAAAATGTGAGTGAGGAGGGAAGAAGTTACTATTGTGTACATATGCTTGCAAATGTTTTTTTCTTTTGCAAAGATAAAAGAGAATGATAAAAAGCACTCTTCTTCTCTCTTCCCCGATGGGCCAATTAGTAAAAAAGAGGTGATGCATTCCCAATTTTAATCAAACTGGTGTGGTGATGATGTTGAAGAATGCCGGCCGGGCGAGGCAGGCAAATGGCGCTTAATGGAAAACAATGTAAGCTACAAAAATCATTCGACGATTAAAACTGATTTTTTCCTCTCAATCAGCTCCTTAATTGCATTTAGGTATTGCACGGGAAGATCATAAAAAAGTGCAGTTAATGGCACCCATTGTGTTTTACTATCAAATCGAGCTGAGTGAGTGAGTTGCATTGCATTCTGCAATTTTTTTCGTCCCTTTTTGTTTTTAAGTCGAGTGCACAGGCTAATAATAATTACATGCACCACATCAAATCAATTTGTAATCATATCAAGTGCGTACCCATGTAGGCACAAAAACCAATCAAAATGAAACACTTAATTTTGTAATTTTCAAGTACCATGCCTACTTGAATACTAATCAAGATGTGATTGTTTCTTTATAGCAGTAAAGTATCATTTTTGATGAGCCACTCGGCTTGTACAAAAGAATAGCAAAATAGGTTAATCTTGTATGTCCGCCTCTCTTTGCTCGAAAATCATTACGCTAGATTTTCAAAATTTCTAATTAAAACAGCAAAAACCCAGCCACATTTTTTTTCCTCCTCATTTTTATTATCCCCAAGCCTCGTTACTTTCTGAAATTATTGGACTGATTAAATGAATGATAACGAAAACATTTGAAGTTCTAGAGAATCCGGTAAAAATTCTTGCCAACTCACTCCAATTTTCGAGGAATCTGATGCGTAATACAAGAGCACTACTACTGTGAATAACTTTAGATGATAGACATGAGATGGTAGATAAAATGTAGTATTTGTTTTTTGTTTTCCTGCCTTAGGCATGTAAGTAAGTTCAAGCATACAATTTTTTTTCTGTGACGTTATCAAATAGTTTTTTTCTCTCCAGACTGGAATAAATTTTTCCTCCTGCAAGCCAAACACGACATTATGATCACGAAAATGGGCTAGGACCTTGGTGTTGCAAAACTTATGTAATTTTTTTGCTCGCTTGGGAGATTCTGAGACTTGCAGTGGAATTGGTTACGTCACATTCCAACTCCAGCTTTTTGTACGCCTAGCCGGCTAGGCTGGCTCTGGCTCTTTAAAATATTCATTGTACATATATGTAGCTTCATATCGTAACATGGTTCGTTATCTACGGAAAAGTAAGTGGGGTTTCCATAATCCAACTATGTACTCAACCGGCTTGATCATTTGTCTTCGTGAATACATATCTCATTCCTTTTCCTTGTTTTGAAACGCGAGCTTCCCCAGAAAGTTTCCAAAATTCTTCGTTGTTCTTTTCCTCCATGCGCGTGAAACATAATTTGTAGGACGAGCGAAGAGGGGCAGGTTATATAGGTCATGTGAGATTATTTTTCGAGGAAAAAGCAATACTACCTAATCCCATAGCTATCCAAGTATGTATGCACAAATTTAGAATTCGAGCTCCTGGTACCTGGAACTGGTAAAGTCTGGTCGCACTGAAAAAAGGAAGACATGCACGCACGTGTATTTGTTCTGTGCTTGTGCTAATTTAACTTGTACTGCTCTGTACCGGTAACTCGATTCTGTGGAACTATCCTCGTCTCTTCAAAGGTCTTGGACAAGTTCATGGACATCACAAATTATAAATGATGGCTTCATTGATCAATTTATTTCTATTTATGATTCATTGCTTTTGAAAAAAAAATCCTTTCAAGCTATAGCGAATTTGAATGGGAAACACTTGAGTTCCTTGAACACTGCCAGACACACAAACGCACGCCGAGCTGCGCACCGCCACACCAAACGCTTTATGACGACATACATTTCTTTGATATGAAAATGATATTCCATTCCATACACGACTGAATTGAATGTCATGTCATGACAAAACGGGAGTATTTGACCTTACAGATATTATCGTGCTTGTGATGAGGTTACGAAGCTTTCACAAAAGGAAAATTTCCACGTTCAACGAATTCTCATTCTACCTAAATCCTTTATACAATCAGTTTCGTGTCATCTCATATCGCATTCTAAATTGCCTCAGAATTTCTAATTTTAACTGGATAAATGATCTAGCGCATTACTCTAATCGCAGATGGAGATGATGAATTTTTGTTATCTAAATGAAACCAAACCAGGTTTCCTCATGATGAGGTCGTTGTTCCATCTTATCTCTGAGTCAGTTTCTCCTAATGAGTAATGACAATACCTGTCGCTTTTGTCATGTCGGATGCGACGCAACAGGACAGGGAAGTTCAGGAGGTGATCTTGAAACGTAATCTTGGGAGGTCTTTTGTGTCACTACTACTCATGGCATTTTTTTACTCGTTCTACTTTTACAATTTTCGTTTTGCTGTTCTTTTACTTTTAGCCTGCTTGCCTCCCCTCATGATTTGTGAGCGATATGCACGCGCTCAAAACACCTTGCAATTAGACGTGACAAGATTAGCAGTGTCATGTCCTCCTCCACTACTCGTTTTTCGTGATGGATAACCTCAAAAAGCACATTTCCATGCCATATCATCGCCGAAGCTCGACACTTGAGATGCCAAAAAAGAGAATTATTACTTTTCAATTATGGTTCCAGAAATTCATACCCATACCACCCGACCCAATTTTTTTTTCTTGTGCGATGCTAATCATAAAGTAACTTATGTACATAGATACATATGTATGTACTTGCATTTTCTATTAGAATTGATTAGGAGTGTGTGGTGCGATGAAAAAGTAAATAATGTACAACTAGACACTTGAGATGCCAAAAAAGAGAATTATTACTTTTCAATTATGGTTCCAGAAATTCATACCCATACCACCCGACCCAAATTTTTTTTTGTGCGATGCTAATCATAAAGTAACTTATGTACATAGGTATGTATGTACTTGCATTTTCTATTAGAATTGATTAGGAGTGTGTGGTGCGATGAAAAAGTAAATAATGTACAACTACAACTTGAGAAAACAAGTTGTTTATCTGCTCCCAAGCCTATCATTATACTTGTCTTTCCCCACCTTGAAGAAGCAAAGATAAAAGCTCATATGAGTAACTTTTTATGCAGTCCCAAGCCCAATCAAAAATTCATATTTTCTAAATTATTCAGAATTTTCTTTTGTCTTTCCTTATCATGCTTGTTTTTTTTCTGCATGCGCGAAAACTATCCCATCTCCATTCATAGTTTTGTGTCGATATAAAACGTAATTATTAACAATTAGAGATGTTGTGCGTGGCTTACAATGATGTAATGTGAAGTTCAAACAGCAAGTACCATGGCAAATGGATTGTAAAAAAAGATATTTTTTACAAGAAGGCGGTGCTTCCATCTTAATAAATTATGCTGATATTATGAAGAAGCAGCAAAAAATTTGTAGGTATTTGGGATGGGATGGGATAGTGCAGCCAAAAAGTATTATCTAAGAAGAAATAATTCTTTTTGGTCATGTATAATTTAAAGATATTTTTTGCAAGAGAAGTGAAGTACATAGGTACTAATGTTTGTAGCCAGTTTATTGAGAGACAGTCAGACGGATAAAATCTCCTTTTATGCATTTTTTCCACAAAAAAAATTTTCCTGGTGTCAGGTTGAAATTAACATGTGTGTGTGCTCCAAATTAATAGCGTTCCACAGCCAAGGTTACAAAATTACAGCAAAAAAGATTTTACCTGAAGAAAATAGCAATTTTTCATGTAAATTACAGTGAATAATAATTAATTGTTAAATATTATTTCAACATTCCCTATGAACCAATGATTAGACTATATCATTTAGCCAATCCAAGTCAAGTGCATTCAGGAGAGTGATGCATGCATCAAGTACCTATTTAGAATTTCACACGAAATGTCAGTTTTTACGTAATAGTAATATAGGCTAACTCTGCAAAAAAATTACGAGAGGATGGATAGAGATTAAGTTTTATTGATTCATTTTAAAACCTTCTCGTTGCTTCCTGCCTCTAGTGCAGCACTCTCAATGTCGTCGTGTCCTCTCTCCTCTTCTGGTGCTACTGCTGCTGCGCTCTACACACAACTGCTCTTTTGACATTTTTCCATTCAACCTCTCCAGCGGACATTCAATGCGAATGAACTCTTGTTTATTCTGCGAGAAAAGGTGAAGGTTAACACTCGTAATTTCCACTCGATCATATGATTTTACGATAAGATAATTTGATATGAAAACGAACGTAAACTTGATAGGAAAAGGGAATAACATTATAATATAAACACATTTAAAGCCTCTGCGCTAGCTCGAATGTATACAGAAGGGACGAATGAACTATTTCATGGATTTATTTAAATCAAGTATGAGAACTGTCAAAGTCATTGTCACAGTCTTTGTATCTATCTCATCGAATGAAAAGTTATGTATTTATTCTGACATTCAAAATTAAAATAGAAAAAGGTGGCAAAAGATCTGTTTTGATTGTGAGGTAACAAGACCTACGAGTTTGATGCAATCCCGAATGCAACCAGAGCTGAGCATAGCAATGGCAGTAAAGGTCATGCTCC
>JAHZNI010000480.1:0-10404 GCA_027744415.1 Seira ritae
TTTACTTAATACATGTCTTGTCTTGTCCCATCCAAATCCATGCCTACTTACTTGCTTATTAAGATGCCTTCCTTTCACGGAGAAGAAGTAAGCAATGCAACAAAAAAATTCACAGACAACCTTATCCTGAAAAAAATATTATGCGCGATATGTGATGTGATGATTGACAATCTTGCGGTAGTGCAAGACGACTGACGTGCGTCCATGCGTTCTTTTCGCGAAAGATATTTTCATTTCTTTGGATTTTGGATCTTCTTTACCAGGACTAGGACAAGATAATACCCTTCTTCTCCCTTGTCATTATCGTTAGCATCAAAGTCAACAATTACAATTCCCTTATTCATTTAGTCCCCCCTCTAGAGTAGAGAAAATAGGGAAGGAAGGGAAGAAGGCGAAAGAAGAGGTATTACTATTAGCTCAATAACAATATCCATTATCGTTAAAGTAAAAAAGGGACAAGTAAAGCAAGCAATTGAATGCAGTTCCCAATTTATATACGAGAGTGCTCCAGTGGCCCTATTTAGACTTTTTACAATCATTTTTTCTTCTTAAAAATCTATTATTCCTTCATTCACCCAGTATACGTATATATGTACCTACTTATCAACCATCATTAATCATCAGCACCAAGAGCAAGACCAAGCACCAGCACTAGCACCACCGGCTTTTTTATTATCACCACCAGACTCCATTCCGGTACGGTACTTGTGCCAACTTTCAGCAGCGCATTCCTTTTTTTTCCAGCTGTCATTTTCCCTTTCCAGTAAATACATTGTAGAAGAAGAAGGCGTGTGTATGCCATCCCCGCAAAACATAAATTTGCGAATTTTTTATTTCGATAACGAAGAAGGTGCAAAAAATATATCTTAATATTTACTTTCGGTGAATGAACTCTTCAATATTTTTTCAAGTTAATGAATTAAGGGCTCGGCCAAAATATAATAATTTAGACTTGAGCTGATTGTATACGATTCAAATTCATAGCAAAAAATATAGAATTACTAATTAATTATATTTCATGAGATAAGACAAGTCAGGAACACCTACAAATTTTTTTCTGCGAAACTTTCAACAAAAACTAAATTTTTTCTTAAACTTCTCTGGATAAAAATTTTCTGGGGTAGACCGATATCAGAATCAGGAGCACATGTACACATATCACATCACATCAAATCATCATACTTACATTGCTATTGTTGAAAAGATTTCTTTCAATGCTGCACTATTGCTGCTCAGATCAGACAGACATTTCAAGTCAAAAAGAAGCATACAAGAGGTATCGCATACAAACACACACACAGATTCAATTCATTTCTTTGCATATTGTATATTATGCTTCGTATTTTTTTGTGAGAGGGAAACAAGCAAAGTTGAGTTGAATGCTGGTGCTCTAGGTCTAGTGGTGGGCATGTGAGAAGTTGAGAAGATTGTTCCTCAACTCAAAGCTGTATGAAAAAAGGAGCAAGCAAGTTTAGTTTTAGTAAGCAAAAGCACGTTTTTCCCAAAGAGGAGGAGAACTGAGCGAGGACGACAGAACACATTTATAACGTGTAGACAAAAGCTAGTAATGTGCTTTGTACATTTTAGTATGAGCCCAGAGTTGGGGTAGTCAAGAGGAGCATACGCGAGAGAGTAGTGTGTTCAAGTGTCGAGTGTGTCGTTCAACGTCGTGTCGTGCGTACAACATTAAAACTGAAACATCAGAACTGAAAATCATTTATAAAAAAAATATACGTTCCTTCAACAACACTGCCACTGAAAAGCTATATATTTTTTGGCAGGACAATAAGCAAAAAAAAATTATTCTGATCAGACCAGATCAAAGTAAAGTAAAGAGATTAGAGGAGGTATCAATACAGAACCTTTTGAAGTCAGTCAGTCAGTCACTCAGTCAAGTCAACTGGATAATCATTTGTCAGTCTTGTGGTGACAGTCTGTACACAAGGACACGACACTGCACACTTCTCCTTCGACATCATCATCGGAATAAAATCCTGAAATAAATATAAATCTCTAAAGTTTTTCAATTCAATTGCCTTTGAGAAAACCAAGTATACCAAGTTAGGAACAGTGACATTTTATCTGCAAAAATTCAAATTTTTTACTTATCACCTCACCGCACCGGCTTAGCAGCAAAAAGAAGTAAAGTGCAATAACTGCATTTATCTTCTTTTAAAAAGGATCTCATCAATCTCTCAATATTTTTTTGTGCGTGCTACGCTACACATCACTACAAACTTGCAGCTTCAGCTCAGCCACAGGAGAAAATCGAAATAAATATTTTTGCGTGATTGGATTGGATTTTTGGATACTCCAGAAGAAAAAAAAATATTTTCCAGCAAGAGATAAATTTTGAGGAAAAAGTGAAAACAAAAAAGTTTTTTCTTCATGCAAATTTTGCATACTACATAAGTGCAGCATAATAAAAGCAAACAGCAAAAGAGAGAAGGACGAACGAACTTACTACTACATACTTGCTGGCAGACCCGGTCTTTTTGGTGTTTACACTTTAGGCACACGGAGCAATAAATCAAAGCGTTTTGTTTCGCCGAAGTGAGTGTCAACTAAGTATTGTAGTAACCTTCGTGCTTGAAAAATATTTTTATATGAGCCTTGCACAATATAAAAATAAGGAGGAGAAAGAGGAAAACTTGATTTTTTTCCATTGGCTCTTATGAAAATAATTGCAATATAAAAGTTTACTGTGATTGCAATTAAGATTAGTGAATTGTCAATTGTCATCATCATCAACACATACATGCACATATATACATATTCCTTTTCTGAATTGAATGCTGAATATTTTCCTCTGCAAGAATATCAACAATGCAATAGAGAATTGTTTACTTTTACGAGGGAATGAAGAAAAAATATTTTATTGTTACCTCCAACTTTACAAGATAAAGGCACAAAATTGCATCTAATTCTGTTAATTCCTTAATCCCAAATCGTAAAAATAAAAAAGATTCGACTTTATAGAGGAGTCTTTGGGTCTTTCTCTTTCTGAATTAGGAGCAATTTTCTTGGAAGGAAGAAGAGAGAAAAAAATCTTTTGTATTGAGAAAAGTGAAGAATGTTTACTTTGGATTTTTGTGCAACAACAGCAACAGCTACTGAGTAATAAGTGAATGCGAATGCAGAAGAGCAAGGCTGAAAAAAGTGTCTCGAGTGAAAAGAATCATATTTATTTGATGAGGAGCATGGTGATGATACAGCAATAAAGTCAGGAAAACAGTGTAGAATCATAAAGTTTTTGACAAGTCAATAAAAGCCGTAAATTTTGGGTAACAAGGAGCGAATTGAATTTTTTTCAAGAAGGTCAAGAAATAAAAAGGGTTTTTGCTTTTAGGACAGGTGACGACAAATTAGAATCAAGGACAGAACTGCATGAACATATATAATATTTTATATAGTGAACTGGAACTTGGAACATCAACTTTAAAAGTGTGAAAAGTGAATAACAAAGAATTTAATTTAGAATTAGATGTCTGTTTTCATTCTCAATTCAAATTGTTTTCCAAATTATGTGCAATAATATCAGCAGTTGTTGCATCAACCAGTGTTTACCGTGCTTACTTGTGCTTTAGTGGATCAAGTGAAATTATACACATTTTTATCTAGTTTCTATATATTTTTCTCGAGGGTGTCCCGTCTCAACTGGGCTTTGTGAATCATCATGGCCCAGTCACGGGTAAGTTGAAACATTTACATTTATTTCCACAAAAAATTTTTATTCCGATTAAAAGTCCAAAAATACATAAGTATACATACGTATTTTGCAACAACACAGCACAAGTGAAAAGTATACATAAAATTTACATGGTTTTCTCCGCCGCTTCAAGTGCACTTCATTTTCATGCACGACTCACCCCTTCAAATATGATGAACATTGAAGTGACAGATGAACATTGAACAAGAGTGTTTTTTGATGGTCAACTAGAAAAACAAACATTTCATGTGAAATGTTACAGTATACCATATTATATGATTAGGACAAAACGACAATAAAATGTTTTGTTGGGTGCAAAGATTGACAAATTCCCTTTTCACAATTTTATCTTTTTCTGAAGGGTCACTTTGCTCTTCCTTCTTGTTCCAAATTTATTTTGAAATATTTTGCATGAACATAAATAGTGGGCACTTTTAGTGATATTTATCAAGTGTATTCAAATTCAAAGCAGTATTTAGATCGGAGAACATCAACATGCAAATAAGAAAAAAGCCGGTGGGCATGGGCATGGTGATGTGATGATACAAAAAGGATGAAAAAAATTGAGTGAAAAAGGGTCTCAAGAGTTATAGCTCTTCTGTGTTGTGGATAGAGTGCAGCAAAATGCAAGTCTCGCCGCGAAGCAGTTTTCCATGGGCAATGTGATCACGTCCCAAAAAGCCATCCCTTACTTGCATGCATGTCTCTATGTATGCATGCGTGAATCTTTCTCCTATCAGCTTAGGGCTTTGAAAAAGCACCCATTCTTTCTGCGGTGCTATAAATGTGCTATGTTCTCTCTCTCTCTCTTCTGGCAATAATATATTACTTTCTACATAGTTTTGTCACTTTGAATTACCGCATAAAAAAGGGAAAACTTACTTTTTCGGTAGTTACGATAGTAATTTATTATTTTTCCCTGTCATTTCCCCACTTTCACGGTTAAATGTTAAATACTAATGTTTACCTAGAGGTTAATTGGGAAAATAAAATAATGCAATGCATGGGCAAAGGCCCTTGACCTTGCAAGGTTGAAGGAGTCTAATTTTCATAAAGTATATTTATTATGTGCGATCCCATTATGCATGCACTTTTTTGCATTATTCGCACTTCTCCTTTCCACATAAATCATTTCAATTGAAGTGGAAAAAGGCACGTTTTTCCCTGTTCCTCTTGGAAATAAATTTCTTTTTACGGGAGTTCTCATTGTCATCAGTCGTATTTATCTTGAAGCTCGTAAATATATTATTTTAGCTCAGGCTCAGGCTTAGGCCTAAATTACACGTAAAATATTTAAATTGACAGCCGATGAAGATGACGATACAAGATAATGTATTATGCAGGAGTAGGAGTAGAGAAAGAAAGATGAACCTGCTTCCAATTTTCCAATGCAATGCAATGGCAATGATGATGATGATACTGCATAAAATGAAAAAAAATTTGCTCGCTTTCGAAGGGAGTGGGTACATTATGCCAATTGAATGGAAATGGAGAGTGTTGTGATGTATGAGCTTCTTCAAAAAAAATTTATTTTAATGCTCATATTTTTTTATTTTTGCTTCTTTTGTGTGGCCTGGCCTGGCCTGCACTGAATATTAGTGCAGTGCATGCACTGGCTATGGCTATTAAAAAAGAATTTATAAGAGAGCCTTTTATCACCACCAGTTTTTCCTAGTTGACCCATGGTGACACCGCATCCACTCTCTGCTGACATTTCAGAGCCCAGCCAAGATTAGTGCGATTAGCAGTCAACACATGAGCACAAGAATAATTTATCTCTTTCCTTTCACAACCTCCTTGTCGCTCTGATTGTTCCCATTTGGATCGGGCTAGCAGTCAACACATGAGCACAAGAATAATTTATCTCTTTCCTTTCACAACCTCCTTGTCGCTCTGATTGTTCCCATTTGGATAGGGCTTGAAAGAAGCAAAGCAAGCGGCGTCGTAAATTAAGCAATAAGGAGTCGTTAATTTTAGCCCTCCGTAGTTTCCACGTTATAATTTAATTTATGGTTTTGGTAAAGAAGAAGGAGGAGGAGGTGGAGGAGGCAGTTATAGGTGATCGAGAGATTATATATTTTTTTTGCAATATTGCAATAATATTTTCTAAGTAAGTAGGATAATATTGGATTGGGGAAATGTGATTCATATTTTTTTTGGGAAAGGTTCAACGTCATTTCAAGGAAAAGGGTGCTATTTTCAGTTTACAGGTTCGGGAGATAAAGTATCAGTCGGGCCAATGGAGAACATACGCAATAGAATCAGAACTAATTAATGCAGTTACACGATTACTTTCATCTAAAACAAAACGTCTTTTCTCATAATTCATCCTTCATTCACGACTGTTCATTATTGATTCGAATTTCTGCTCTTTTTGCTGCTCCCAATCCCAATATTAGTCCAAAGCAATCATATACCTAAGTAGATAGATAGCAATAGTAGCTCTTGTGTTGATATTCTTACTCTCTTTCTGAGAATTAGTACGTGCATAACATGGAGTATGGCACCCAAAGTGATTTAATTTATTGCTTTCCCATCTTTCAAACTACGAAATCATCAGCCACTTCATCATCATCCATTCCTCTACAATATTCCATGGTCATTTTGAGCTGATTTTATGCTGTGATGATGATGATGATGATGCTGATCAAATTAATGTAAAAAAAACAAGTTAAACCAAAGTAAACTCATTATTATCATCATCATTATCATTATTCCATTTCATACATTATCGCAATCTTCTTACGTTTTCGCCAGATCCAGAGCTATAGTAATAGTCATACATCTTCTTTTCTTTTTTGGTTCAGTTCGAGTTCGGTTGAATGAAAAATGTTTCAGTTTAAAGTGTACTGCATTTTTTCTTCTATGGGGGTGGGTGGGAGTCTGCACGGTTCACTGAATTTTTATTTCCAAGAGCAGTGTTTCGTTTACGAGCTATACAGTTTATGACGGTGAATACGATCATCTCATCATGTTTAAATGCTTTTGATCTGAAAAAATGAATTAGTAATTTGATTTCTCACACAAACTTACATCCATAATCAAGTAAGTGCTTATCGCAATCACTTCTTCAAGATTTATTCCAGAGATGAAATACCAGAGAGAAAAAAACATATATATTATATTTATGTTTAAAATGTTTCATGAATTAAATCATTTCATGCCTTATCAGAACATTCTGTAATTTTTCATAGGAAAATATATGAGGGGAAGAGTAATTTTAATGGTAGAAATAATGAATTGGGGCAACATTAAATCCCGTCAGTCTGTTTGGTTAATGTCACAAAAATTTATTTATATGCATAATATCGTAATCATTTTTAATCATAATGTCGTCGTGTCGTAAAGTTCACAAGAGAGAAAAAAACCAACTGGACAAGACAAGCTGAACTTACTTACCTACAGTGAAGTGGGCCAAGCAAGCATCAATTTGATTGAACAAAGAAGCGTATTATTAATTTATGAGATGGGAAGATGAAATGTTGTTCGCTTTAGGTGTATAGGTCAACCTGAGGTCACGGAGTGGAGGTCAAAAACACACTGGTTGACGTTTTTCTTTGCACTTAATCAATAATCCAAGAAGAAGAATTTTTTTCGTTATCTCTATTTATGTCATTCCGTGATTCGAATTCAACTTGGAAAGTTTGGAACAACTTAATTTTTTTCTCTCTTTGAGCATTTATGTACTTATTTCCAAATGCCCATGCTCGGCTCAGGCTCATGGGCATACTTGATCGACGCCATCCACACCACATGAGACTGGCTACGGCTACGTGGATTTTTTCCAGTCGGTGGTCTTTTTTTACAGTGGCTAGACGGACGGAGCTAATACCCTTTTGTTAGTTCCATTGTTTAGCCCTTTGGGGGAAACAATGAGCAAAAAAATATGTTATATTGAGCAGGTAAAAAAATGCATTCGAGTAACTACAGTTCAGTGAAAAAAAATTAAATTACGAAAAAGGGGGAGCTCAATTCGACAAAGTCACCTCCTGCTGCGTCTTGTGGGGACTTTGAGGACCTTTTTTCGTGTGACAAACAAAAGGCCAAGGAAAATTGTGCCATTGTTCCTCAATATTCCTCCCGTAATAATATTATTACTTGTAAGGTCCAAGTCAGGTTCATGCATTCCTAAGTTCATCCCTTTCCTACTGTTTAGCTTTCTGTTTGTTTTGGTCATCAATATCATCCCTTAAGTTTTTTTTTGCAAAGAAGCGGACAAGACTGGGCAGTTCAATTCACTGAACTGACTTAGTTTTAAATGCAAAGGAATTCATTAGGAGAGCAAGTCAAGTGTGTAGTAGTGGGCTCATTCTAAGAAAGAAAATTTTTTGGGAACCTTTTTCCTTTCTTCGTCACAGTTCATTGCATAAAAGTAATAAAGGATGCCATAATACAAATAATAATTGCTTTTATGCTCGTTTTCTTTCCCTCAAATATTTCTATTTTTCTTAAATCTCCTTTTTCCTGTTGTGTGGTACTACAATGTACATATCAACTTGTTAGTTTAGAACAAGGGCTAAGCCTGTAAGTTTAAGTTGCTAGATAGATAGTTGTACGCACACACCTTTTACAAGGGACAAAAAGTCACATTAAGGGTTTTATATAGATTAGGTTAGGAATTAGGATTAGGCGTATTATGATTTTTCCCAAGACAAGGCAAGACATATTTTTTTCTCCTTCGGAAAAAAGGGACGAAATGAGTGATTGGCCTGGTTATAGGAATTAGGATTAGGCGTATTATGATTTTTCCCAAGACAAGGCAAGACATATTTTTTTCTCCTTCGGAAAAAAGGGACGAAATGAGTGATTGGCCTGGCCTGGTTAAAGGGATCCTTATAGGATTACATGATAAACTTGGCATTCGAGTCATCAAGCCAAGGCACTTGGTGGACATACATGCAATGTTCCTCATGATTATAACGATGATAACTACAAGTCAAGTAAAAGGCAAGCCACCAGCCACCAAGAGTACTTTCCGAGGAGGACGACGGATGAGATAACAACACAGCAATTTAAACAGAGGACATTTTCATTTTTAAAAATAAAAATTAGATTCTTGATTTCCCATCCATCCACAAATCCACATCCACCCCATCGTCCGCAGGCCTCGGCCGTATCTCAGCTCATCATTTTTTCGCTACGTTACGTTGCGCATACAGCAGTAGCAGCAAACTCCCGAAATGTCTCTTGAGAGGAGAAGATATAGAAAAATGACGATCATGATCGTTTCGTATTGCATTGCAACATCAACATGCATACTTACATAGCGCTGGAAATTTTGTCCTCTCTCTTGAATATATCTTTTCCTCATCTCCATTTCATCTTTTCAGTCTTTTCAGTTTTTGTCCTTTTCATGCTAAACACTACTACATCTACACCATGGACATGGAGATGGAAAAAGCTCTCTCTTGCTCTCGCTCTTCTGGGCTGACGAACAGGATGATTTATGACCATCAAGGGTCCACAACAAAAACACTGTAAAAAGGGTCTTTTTCCCTATCTCTGAGCTTCCTGCATTGCATTGCTATTGCTACTTCGCTACCAGTTTTTTTCATATGATCATGATGATGTGATGCCCTGGCCTGCTCTGGTCTCTGGTACGGTGACACTATGGAAATGGAGAATGGAGCTAAAGTTAAAAGAAAGCCCATTAAAGAGATTGCTCGCAGATAATGCGTATATCCATTTCGACTAGCGGAGCGTTCACAAAAAAATAATATTGTTACACTGATACTGTTTACTGATGGTATGGCACTGTAGAGAAGGGTCACCCTACTCTCTGGATCTGGATGAGATGAGATGTGATGTCCTCACTTTTCAGCAGTCTCATTTTCATGGAAAAAAAAATTTTCCCAGCGAAAAAAATATATTCATCCATGTTATCTCCTCTGAACTGAACTCTTATGAAATGAAACTGCTATATGTATGCATGCATATAGGAGTGAGATATTTTTTTCTGAAGGCATAGGCATGGGCAATGGAGCTGTTGCTGTTGCACACTTAAAGGTTACCCGGATCGTTGATCAATGATCATTCATCGCAACTCGCAACGCAACTGTACTTTTATTGCGAGGAGTTTTATGTTACAAAATAGTAAATTTGAAGAGTGTCATAAGCTGGTAGAGGTATTAATGTACATTACATACTGCAATGTGGAGTGGAAGTGGTTGGTAGCTGGTAGTAGCGGGTCAAATCACAGTCGTATAAATATATTCACACTCATGCTTTTCATTTTTTACATTTGGAGTTCGGAGCTCAGGCTCATTCATTTTCAGTCATTCGAATAAGGGACACTGGAAACGAGGAAATATTTTTTGAGCTCAAGAATTGCATTCGTGTATTTCCAAGTTTAAGGGAAGATTTGAAAGTGTAAACGTGTTTGGTAATTAGTGAAACTGCTCTTCCAAATTGAATACTCTGAATGTTTAAGAAGTTTGCAATCATTTTGTATCGGTATATAGGCCATTTGGATACAAGATCTGTTCCGAACGAAAATTCTTTGACGTCAGAGCAAAGACCAAGCGGCTTGCACTTAAATTCGAAAACTTTATATAACTTTTAATACATCTAAATTTTTGACGCATTTATTTGTGAATTATTATTTTGTTTCAACTTTTACTTGGAAAATATTTAGTTCGAGTGGAGAGGTCAACATTTGACATTATCGAATTCATAAGCCGGGTGGTCCATCCCAT
>JAHZNI010000481.1:0-12899 GCA_027744415.1 Seira ritae
AATTAATAAACTCGCCTTTACACGATTAACCAGATTTGCTTCTTGTTCTTGTTCTACTCGTCGGACTACTCAACTTCCCATCATTTTCGGATTTATGGATGTGTCGCCTAACAAAGGAAATTTACCCCTTCGACGAAAATATAATTTTAAAAGTATTTCATGAAGTTTGTTTCATGCCCCCTTTGTTTCGAAAACGAAGGTATAATAATTCGATTAAAAAGTTTTTTCTCCATTCAAGTTTGTAGAGCTCAAAAAGTTTACACGATGATGACGCCTAATTATGGACGACGGCCACAACTCCGAAAACACGTCATATTCACGTTGACTTAAGAAAACGTGCTAATTAGCAAGCTCTTGCTTGAGGCTCATGTCGAAAATTGAGAATAGAACACTCTGTACTTGACGGTTTCTAATCAGGGTTATGGAATGACGGAACCGGACTCTTCGCCTACAGATATTTCAAACTACCCCAGATATATTCAACTGCATGCATAAATAATAGGTTAATAGAACTTCGGAATAGCTCTGCACACGCTTTACTTTTTCGCTGTCACTCCTTGACGCTTTCAGAAATAAAAGATGTGTATGTGTTGTTGCCCAGTACTCGTTTCAAACGCCAACACAACTGTAGTTTTTTTCCCCAGCGTTTGGTGTTTCACTACGTGAAAAACTGTAAGCTTAATTTTCATATACATTACAAATCCGAAAGAATGCTAAAAAATCACGTTTCTCTCAATGAAATGAAATTATGTATTAAGTATATAAAAAATAAAGCTAGATTGCATCGCATTTTCATGACTCCTACTTCAATTTCCTGAACAAAAGGTTTCGTGTCTGCGAATCCTTTCTGCATGCATGTAAACTCCCGTTTTCTACGAGCTCCAATAAATCATGCTGAGACAAAAAAGACCCATGTGCTCCATGCATCGCTATGTGGGTGTGTAATGGAGAAATTGATTAAAGTTTGGGAACGAAATATATATTTTAAATCTCACTGCCGTCACTTCAAACTTTCCATAGTTTCGGAATGAATCTATTCACAACACGCGAATCAAAAATGTCTGTTCATTTTACAAAATATATCAAATTTTAATTCAGAAAAAGTTTTCGGTCTGATGCATTTTGTGCTGAAACCTGTTTAAAAATGTAATGGGAAGGGGAAAATTCCTGCAAAGTTTTTCCACGTTTTACACGTAGCCGAATGCTATGCATATCGTAGTATGTTTTCACAATATATATATTTTATTTTACTTTAGTTTAAAAATGTCTGGGTTTCAATTCTAATGTCATAACACTTTTTTTACGCAACAGGGTTACATAATATATTAGTTGGATGTTGAATTGTTTGACACCCTCTCAAAAACATCAAGAAGTTTACCCACCTACACTTGTGGAAAAATAGGCTAGTCGTTTGAACTGCGAAGAATAAACGGTCTGGTTATCCGAGACATTTCCTACCTTTTCACTGCTTCGACGGTTCAGCAATGCATAGTACATATGACATATCGAACATATCTAAGTATTGAATCATTTGATTGCGAAGTGGTGGCTCATAGAGCTTGAGTTTGAATGGGAAAAACATTTAGAAGTAATATATTATATTCTAGATTCTAGATATTTTGAGATTACTGCCAACAAAAGAGAACATTTGTAAGCCATATCGGTCGCAATCTATCCGTTGCCGTAAGGATAACTCAGGAAAAGTTCTCATGAATCCATACATCTGGCTTTGGATCTTCCGTTTAAATCTTCTATGGAAAGATCTCCAATTTCGTTCCATCTGGAGGAATATTTGACATATCATGCGAGCATTTTAAGCACTTGACAAATTGCAGACCTTTTTACATCTATTTAAAAAATATTTGCCCGAGTCCTAAATTTAAGTCGTGGGAGAGCCATGTAATTCCACGCTAAGCGATACTTGCAGCTTCGGTAGTTTTAACAAGCATCTTACCATCATCTTCTAGGGATCCCTTCTATTGCATTGCAGCAATGATTCGAGCGAATTTGCCCAACCAACTGTTGATTCTTACCGAAACGAGAAGAAAACTTTATATGATATTAGATTTGCTTTATGATCTCTAGTTTCCCATCAGAACCAGAGCTTGTATATGGCTTCAGTCCGATATAACATACATGCTTATTTTATGGAGCCAACGTGCGTACAGATAATTTCGTTTTTCATCACAGACTACTTTCACCGGAAAGAATGGAAAATTTTTATGATTTACTTCAGTCGACTATAGGTTTTGTGTGTGCCTTTGTATGTACATTAATGTGACAACTGTGATCGCACGTGAGAAAGAAATAAGGCTATGAACGATGATGATTTGTGATCAATATTTTCCTTAATTGATTACACTTCATTTCATCATATTGTATGTGTCACGTGTTTTAGTAAAAAAAAACTTACTGGGGAGATACGATACAACAAAAGCATGTAATATGAGTGTTAAGGCGATTGAATGCCTCGACTGAGCGAAAAATTCAGAAGCCAGGGAAAAGACCGGAAAACTCATTATCTGAAGCTCATGGTCCCAAACAATACTTTTTTGTGAAGTTAATTTAGAGCTGACGTTATCATGATAGGGAATCGATTTACGTGGCAGATGAACAACTAATGCAATATTGTTTAATGAAACCTTTAACAGGGAAAAGCTCATGTCATTTTAGGGAGATAATGATTTCGAGCCATTATTCTGATACAGATAAAAACAGTGAAAGGGGAGGATGATGATGTCTTGAACAACATCCATGTCACAGCTCTTTCATCCAACTATTGCAAACAGGTTGTGGGTACGTCATGTAACGCAGTAGTTTCCCCAGATATTATGCTGTTCCTTTTATCTCCACTTCACCAAGTCAAACCCGTCTTATTTTACACCTCACTGCTTGTGTCTACCAAAAATGTAACGTAGGTAATCAGTTTGTTTCCCTTAATGCTCATAAGCGTAAAGCGAGAAACTGGAAAAATAAAGCAACACAGTTTGCAGCGAAAGACCCAGGAGATGACTTATACAGTCAAGTATTATGGGCTTATAATCCTTCATCATGACAAAATAACCTTTTACTTGTCTTTCCAGTAGAGTATGGAAAAATGATTTTGGTTGGATTATAGCATTTGAATGAAATGAGGGCATATATATATATGCATAGACGCTACTTGCGTTGGCGAAATTTTGTTATTCTACCGGTAGCAATTTAAACGTACATATTTAACCATCCACCTAATTGACAAACGATAGGTCTAGTCTAACAAAGCCCCTATCATCTAAAACTATTTGACGTCTAGGGTATTTTGCTAGTCAGGTTTCAAATTGGCTATGTTTTAATAATTTTGCAGAATATTCTATTAAAGCGACGAAGCCTCGTAAGTATCCTTACCCTTTAGGGTTAAATTACGAGAAAGATGTTTCCTGAGCTTATTAGCGAGTCTCTAGAAATGAAATGTTTTTAAACTACGAAATGCAGAAACATTAAGGGTTTACGAACGAACAAATGATAGGACGATTTTCCGAAACGTGAATGTGGTGAAGCATTTCCATAATTCAAGAAATCACCTGAGTCACTAATTTTAATGTACCTACGTATACATATACGTATACGTACATGTATGTGCGCACTGTGCACAAGAAATGAGTAAGTCGCTACCTGCAACTGTAATGTAATACAGACAGACACAAAACCCAATACACAGAGCAAAAATCTGGTTTTGCTTGATCGGCTCAATATCTGCACGTAATGTAGTTCGTCGTCAGGATGACAGACGACATCTTTATTGTTGGTCCCCAGAGCATAAGAAACAATGATGAGTTTTCGGATTTTACAGGCTTTTGCTTTTGTGAAAATCAAATTCAGTGTCAATAAGCCACCTATGTCAGGCCTGAGGAAGGTTAATGCATGTTCGTCGAGCACTTGCTGGTAATCACAGGGGTATTCTATTTTTAAACAGTGTATTAGCCAGAGATTGGGTTGATAAAGCCACATTTACTTTCCTGTGGAAAATTCATGCAGTAAAGAGGAAGATTTGCACTACAAAATGTTGCAATTTGATCATTGAAGCTATTCCTGACTTGGCTGTGAGAAGTAGGTACAAAGTAAACTCTAAAATCTCCATAGAGACTTTAGAAAGCCAGGGTATGAGTTATCTTATGTCAGAAAAAGCTGCTGACAAACACTCTTACATTTTGCATAAAATGTATCACACGCTCCGAAGCGATGCTATACGCACTGATGCTCTATTGAATATATCTGAAAAAGATTGCGGATTCTGAATTATGCGTAGAACATGTAAGGGACAAGTAACAAAAGGAATGATGATCATATTGATAATAACAAGAGGAAAATGATATACAGGAATAAAAAAGAGAGTCGGTAGTGGGGGACGCTCTCTTCTAGCTTTCAGGTAACATGACGATGAGAAAAGTAAGGACTTCGTCATGGATGTGATCAAGATACCACTACAAAATAAGGACCCAGACTACCTCTAGTCATACAAAACACTCTTGCTCCCGCCCATAAGAATTTATCATTTTAATACGAAATGCTTTCACTTTCTAAATTTTTATTATGGATTGCATTTTACCAGGTTGCTCAGAGGAGGAAAATTCCATGCATGGAAAATAAAAGCAAGCCAACCAATATCAGAGAAAGGCTACATGGAAATATGTAGATAGTCGTGTTACTGAAACGTCAGCACCACATCTTTTCGCACTCCACTTTCTCCTGCGATGAACATGGTTTAAGAATTTTCTATCTGTGAACATCCTTTCTTCGCTCAAAGCGTATTATGTGCCACATCACTGTTAGGTAAGTAGTATAGACTTTGAGATTTTCCATCCATCCACAAGTACACAGATATTTCATGCATCTTGGTCGTGTTTGCCGTACGCATTTGTCAGAGCACTCCTCGCTCAGTTTTAAGTATGCCACCATCTATGTAGATCTCTTCAGCTCTGTTTGTGACATACCTTCAAAATACGCCCTCAGCCATTACAGTCTCTTCATCATTTCCATCGCCTACCTAAAAAATGCAACAAGCCGTGCAATGAATGAACGATATTTGCGGAATATTATATCATTTCATGCAGTATGATATTCATTCACACCCTCGTTTACATAGTAAGCGCTGTAGCTCATGGCATAGCTCGACTAGTACAAGGTAACCCTTTTCGCTGAAGGTTGCTTTGAAACCATATAATTCCCTTTCAAAGGACATAATAATAATTAATGTTCGCATTTCGGAGGTTGCTTTTGTACCTCCGTCGTATTCATTTCATCTACGTATTTCTGATGATGTCCTTTCAAAACTGGAAGGAAGCTCAAAGAATAAACATGCCAAAATAACCTAGAAAATAATTGAGCGCGTTCAATGGAATGTGATTTCTATGTGATACTTTCATTTTAACATTGTACCATGTAGTATATATTTTCCTATTTTGGTGACTATAGTGAAGGTAAAAATATTAGTTTTTGTGCTTCATTTAAAAAAGTTTTTTTTACTAGAGTTGGTGCTATCTTATTGACACAGATAAACTTACACAGGTAAAATGATTGGACCAGTTATAATAGAAAATGAAGACGTTTTCCGCATGAATCAAACCGATCTCATCAAAGATAAGATAAAATCTGACAGTCTCAAGAGCGCGATTTTTTCCCTCGGTATTGGCTGGCGTTGGATTTTTCCTTACTTTCACTCGCATTATTTCTTCAGAACATCTATGCTAAAGCTATATGTCCCACGTTTTCAACTTTTGCCTTTATTCCGTATTAGTAAATTTGTTGGTATATCACATTAATCCTTTATGCAACTAAAATCATGTGTGACTTTTTTAGCTCAGGAAATTAAAAAAAACGCTTTCTTCAGAGCAACCTTCTGACAAAAAGTTATCATCCGGAAAGCAAATAAAAAGACTGGAATTATAATGTGTTTATGCAAAAGACTTGAACTTGATTGGTGTTCTATGAAAGTCGACAACACATCAAATATTCAAAGGATGCGTGCTGAAACCATCATTCTGCTTAAAAGAGATTTTTTGGAAGCCTTTTAGAGCCCATTGGGTTTAACTAAAAATTCATCATATTGACATTTTCGGAACTGGGGTCACTCGGGATTTTTCCAAAGAGAAACCAAAAAAATCTGGAAACCCGACATTTTGGTTTTTTTTCGTTAAACCAACATCTGCCAAGTAACAATCAAATTAGAAGCCATGTGAACGCGGACTTTGAATTTAGTTGAATCATGCAAATCCTACAAGTGAAAAACTCTGTGCCATCGCCATCACAATTTTGAGACTTAACCAAAGATGAATACATTCAGTGCTCATGAGTTATTGAGCTAGCAGCAGGTTATTCGATTTTTCGGCACCTATTATTGTCATACGTTACTGTGCTCCTTGGTACTTTCCCCTTGCATTTTATGTGAGTGAAAGTAAAAAATATAGAGATTACAGTCACTTTGTAAGTCCCAACTTGTCATCAGAATCGTTATTAAAGATACATGCACACCGTGTGTAGTATGTAGTTCTGTAAGAAGGAGGAAAAATCTTGGCTTCTGTAAAATAGGAGAGGGAATCCCTGCTGACACTTTCCATCATGCCGTGTTCAGAAGATGCTCAACTACACGAAATCCTGACATGGTGCTCCAGTCCACTGACTTCTCCCGAAAGCTGACAAATCTGCCCTTGCTCTTTTCTTCTCTCCCTCTCTCTTCCATTGTGCAAAGCTTCGTTAGATCAGTCAATCTCCATGGAAATTCTACCTTAAGTCACTAACCTAAAAGGCGAACTACTATCTGGCCTTGCGGGAATATGGTTGAAAAAACTCCATCAAGTCAATTCCTATTCCAACCAGGATTGCAGAGTTGAATACGACTTGCAATTAATGCCATAAAAGTGCATACGGGAGGAAACTACGCTTGTGTGTAGAACTTTTTTTAGAAAGAGCATAATATTGCATTTTCAAATCAAGGACCCATACCTATCTACCAAAAAAAACTTTTCCAGAATCAGGTAAAAAGAATACTAAGGTACATAATATATTGTATGAAATCAAACTGTGAAGAAATTTGCTCCTCAAATGAAAATCCACCATGCATATTGAAATGATTTTTTGAACATTCGGCATCAACAAAAAAGAAGGTAGAAATGTATACGTATGTACATATTTAAATGGAAAGTTTTTCAAAGGGGATGATGTTCGCCCAGCGTGATCCGAAATAAGCTTGCTCTGCATTCATGTTTCGTATTATTTCCCATCGATATCTCTGAAAGAACATGAGCCACTTTAATATCAAAATAATCTTGCTTTAGTTATAAGATCTCTGCAGAACTGCCCCGTCAATGTGACTCGCAACTAATACGATCGCACAGACACACAACCCTACTACTGCTTTCATGTTCCAGTTTCGATTAAACTGAAAGTAATAGACCACCAAAATTTGAACTGTAGATGTAGATCCTTCTTGTATGTTTACCTCCGACGACAAATTTTTTGCTGTACTTACCTAGCCTTCCCCCTTAATGCCTTTAGCCTATATGTAGCAGGATTCAACACTAGACTAGAGTTTTCCCCGACATTATCTCCGTACATCTCATATATCAAGTATCGGAAATACAAATACGTATTATCTATGTAAATATACTGAACAGGGAAAGGGCTTGAAGGTCTTAGAAAAAAGATCCCATGAATTTTTTTTCTCTCTAAATCTTATCAATAAATAGAGAATAATGCTTTTGCTCTCGGTCTAATATCAAAATTGTAACTCGCCTTGATCCTCTTTGAATGCTTCTATTTGTGGTGGCATATGTAACTTTTACTTTTTCTACCACTCGCTTCATCTATGCATGTATTTCGATGAATGGTTTCTTATTATTCTGGCATGAAAAAATAGCTTGGACGGTGAGTAAATCAAGATTACGTTTTTGATGCCCATGGAAGAGATGAAACCAGGCGTTCTCAGCTTATCTTGAGCTCAGCGGCGGTGGTCCTACATGAATGAGAATGCGAACCTTTCTCCACCACTACTTTTTCAATTTACCTAGAGACGTTACAACACTTTTGCGGTTGAGGCATGAAAGTGGCCCATTAAAAAATCTACGAGTATGTTTCACTACTTAAAAAAGCAGTTGTATTGTATGAACCTACGTACACTCAGAGGATAAAAACATTCGGTTAGTAACAATCCTCACATACTCACTCATACAGTGAATTCGATACGGATGCACGTGTACAAAATGAAGGCATATGTATAGGTAAGTAAGTGGGAGCAATACGCTAACCTCAACATCGATGATTTCCCTGCTGGCTCGAGGTTTTCATTTCAAGTATATACGGTATTTATCCCTTAAAAACTACTCAACTGTTAAAAAAATATAGCGAAAAACCACAGAAGCACACAGTGAAGTGGAGGGAACAATTCACTGACAATACAATCCAATTTCCTTATTGCTTCTAAAAAACAGAATGCAAAACAGCTTTTTCCAAGCACTGTTTGTGAAACCAAATATTCCATAGTCGTTTGAAAATACGAATTTACCTGTTTCTCTTCTTAAGTTATGTCGTATTTAACGAAGAACCAACAAGTGAATAGAATGTAGCGATGTGTTGTTGTGCTCTTCCTATATCGCTACTTGGAGAAGGGTAAACACATCCGGAAATTTCACTGGCTTGATTCAAGAAAAGTTAACTTCTCGGTAATTGATTGTGTGGGCAGAGCAGATCACCCTATTGCAATGCTTTCATTAGTTTAATTTCAATACACATGCACATGAAGAAACACTTTAGAAGAGTAGAACTTTTTGAAAGCAAGATCTACTCGTTTCCCCCTACTGATCAGCAATTCACGATTATATATAATGACGCAAGGAATAATTATATGGTGAAAGAGAGTATATACGAAAGGGTGAAGTAAGCAAAAAGGAAATACAGTAAATGAAGTTCTCTTTCAAGTAGAAAGATATACCAGAAATATCTGCCTAATGCACTCTAAAAGGCTTATCAGAATAATGGAGAGGAAGTTAAGACTCTGAGTTGATGATAGTACTTTCAAATTACTAATTGAATATAAAGGTAGTAATTTGATTACTAGCACGGAATCAGGACTTTTTATACCAGCCAGTAGCACTACGCAATTACTCAAAAGTTTTATATTTTTGCATACAAAGAGCTTAACATAATTTAGCGAGCAGGTTTCTGACTAAGAGGATTTTTGAGGAAAGTATTCCACAATGTTTTAGCCAAATTAAATAGCAAAAAAATAAATAATGATAAATTAACAACTTCCAAGAATCCTGACATCAAAAAACATTTTGCTCTCTAATAAATTAATCGGGTTGTAGGCTTTCACTTCAAGCGATTTGATAGAGATTAAAGGGCGATATTTTGAACGCAGAAATTAATATCATATTATAGAAATGCCTCGTGTAAGTTTCAATTCAATGAACCGAACTATAAGCAACAATCAAGTTTTGCTTGTAAAAATAATACTTTGTTTCAATTTCCTATTGTGCTGTGATTGAGTTGGACTTCCAACCTTATAGACATCGTTAGTAAAGTTTCTTTTACATTAGAGGTATTCGGATTTAAGCTTGTAGCGTGAAAACCCTTCTAGATTTGCCTTCTAGGCAACAAAACACATGTTAAAGTATACGCCAGAAGATCAAGCTAGAATGAATTGAGCGTGGAACTGACTGTGAACAAAGAATGTAATCAGAGCTTTTTCTGGCTATGATGAACAATATAATTATTTCGCGAGTAGCGAGATGGATCCTTATTCCCAATTTCCTACTTTGCGAAGCTATAAACTGAAGTTCCGGAGTCTTATTTTGAGGACTTGAGAGGCGTAATGAGAGTACACACATATACAAGTACCTAATATTATGCTCCTCTGTCATATACTTCACTCTTCTGTAATCCTTTTTTCTATTATTACATAGGTATTTGAAGCAACGTGCTACCTGTTGTTCTCTTGAAATAGGAAGGGAGAAACGTTCGTATTCTGGCTTCGTTTGAATGCTGCTTCCCAGGTTGTACGCTCCCAATTCTACTATTATGAACTGTTTGCATCAGTTCCTACACACATAAAGCAAGAATTACCTCATTTACCAGGTCAACAAATTAAAAATGGATTTCCTTTGATTTTCCACGCAAACTGCCTACGCATAATGATTAAGTTAGCATATATACGTCAAAATGCTTTTAAAGTCATATAAGCCAATTGCTGAGAACACTTCCTAGCTACCCACCCATTTCCCCAACGTGAGGTAAAAGAAACATTTTGATAAAAACAATTCAAGTGAGCACTGTATCTAATAAATACTTAAACAACGCTACTAATTTTCTGCAATTATGATAAACGTCGATCTTTTTGTTTTGCTAAGCCGACAAATCATGCTATGTACTTGGCACAAAGTCAATGTTGATTTCTTTTTATCAAATAGGCTTACTAAACCAATCTGCTATCTACTTAATTTTGAATCTCGTATAGTCATTCAAAGCTTTCAAAATTCTCCTTTAGTCAGTGATGTAATAACCAGAATCAATGCGCGTTTCTATGGAAAATGGAAACCCTCATAATTTCATCTCAACAGATTTTTGGCTTCTTTATTACGGTCCCATAAGAGCTTCCTGGTAGTGTGTTCCTTGGTAACAACAAAATTGCTATTGATTTGGTTGAATATTAGTTTTCAAAGAGTGCTCATCAATTTGAGTCGATATCAACACCATGGAAACATCAGGTATATGTATGTCAGGAAACTTAATATATTGAATGATATCCACACATAAAGACTTGAGAAGAGCGATAGAGAACCTAAAATATGGAGGAAACTCTCCATGGATAAGGAATACATGAGACACATGTCATCTCAAGATNCAGGAAACTTAATATATTGAATGATATCCACACATAAAGACTTGAGAAGAGCGATAGAGAACCTAAAATATGGAGGAAACTCTCCATGGATAAGGAATACATGAGACACATGTCATCTCAAGATTGAATTGAAATTCATAAACTATTTGTACTCACAATCAAATACTATAAATAATTATAAGAAAGCTGTCATTGTGCATTCATTGTTGATAAAATAGTTAAAACAATTTTTTGCAGCATTTACATTTTGTAAATAAATACGTAATATTAATATTAATTATAACAAACAAGCTTATTGTTTCCACAACGAATGTAAGATTAGTAAATAAACACAGACACCTGCAATGACAATGAATGTCCGTTCTCTTTTAAAGGTTTATTATAAACGTCAATATTGAGGTATGAAAATAGGGGAAAGTTTGCGGAGGAGAAAAGGACGATGACTTTGTACGCTACGATGTATTTAGTTCTGTTGCATTGTACTCATGATTCCTAATAGAACTATTATTGCAGAGATAATAATAAAACTCAGACATTGTAGTTGATTAGATTGTGATAGCCAGCTAATATTATGGTCCAACGTTAGCTTAGTTAGGCCAAGCCAGGAGAAAGCAAAAACCACCTGTTCATTCTCTAGAGTGGACCGCAACCAATCCTCTATATGATGTTTTCAGAAACAGCAACCAACTTCCTTCTGAATTAGATTGATGGTTACCTATACATGATTATTGCGGCTATATTCAGTCAAATCAGACCATGTTCAATAAACATGGGATTATTGAAGACTCGCAGTCCTAATATGATGCTAATCTCCCGAAGGAGTGGAGATTGCAAACAAACCCATTACATGAGAAACAATTAAATTAACTACAGCCTCAACAGGGTTTATGTTATGTTCGAATGGGAGCCGTAAAGTTTGGTCGACTTTATGTCTCATAAACATTAATGACTAGAAGTAGGGCTTGGGAAACAATAATATTTTTACGCTTTGTTTTACATACAATACTTTTTTATGTTTCCACATACATATTTTGCCATAATAATTCAGCTCCTTGTCATGAACACAAACTTCACTAAGCTGAATAGTTTTTGAACAAAAGTAATACAGTGCCTTTATTACCTCGGGACAAAATGGGGCTCTACTCTCACCTCTCAAGATGACTTGAACAGATTCTTGTGCTGAAATCTCTCATCTACGATTTTGTAAATGTCGCAAGAAGTTGATGACTATTTTCTGCAAGTGTTAATAAAACGGATTACAAAAGCTGACATTTTCGCTTTCCACGTCATATTTTATGTACAGCTTGCTACCGATACCCAAAACACGGTATTCTACTTCGTTGAGCCCAATCATGGAGAGATATTCTTGATAAAAAGGCAAAATAAAATTGCAACACTATACGAAAGCAACCATATTTCTCAATCTTAGTTATGAGCCATAGGCGTAAAAATTGTTATTTAGCAAATTGGTGATTAAAATAATATTTTTGAATTTGCGTCACCAAAAAACGAGAATGCTTGACTAGAATTCGTTATTAAATGACAACCTCTTGAAGTAGATTCCGGAGGGCGGATAAACGCCTCCGAAAAGCTCATCCTACGATATCCTGAAACGAAAACGACCAACGTTAGGTTGGTAAAAGTAAGCTTAACAAAATTCGGTAAGTAGAGTAGTTTCAATGTAATATGTGAAGATTTTATTTTCTCTTGCTTGTTGAATATTGGCAATTATTGAAATCAGGATGTGCGTGTGCGGAATTCGATATTGTCAGTTTGTTTTTTTCGTTTTCGAGAGGAAAACGTCCATATATGCTGGAGTTTTATTTTGAAAACTGATTAGTGACGAAACTCTCTGTTGTTTAAATTGAACCTTCCTTTCCTTTCACTACAGGAATGAGTGGCTTCATTCAACGGTATCCGCTTTTTTGAGCAATTTTATTTTATTTTTCGTAACGCATATAACCTGACTAGTGACTTAGTTTTGTTTTCAACTGAAAGCATCAATTTGGACCCCCTATTTGTCATG
>JAHZNI010000482.1:0-30450 GCA_027744415.1 Seira ritae
CTTTTCATCCTCTCAATACTCTCCTGCAGATTCTCGTTTATCTTTTCCTGTTTGGAAGCCTGCTCCTCTTCTCTCTCGCGTCTTTCTTCAAGCTGCGATACTCGCTCCTTCAATACTTCTTGCTCCTTCTGGATTTCTTCGAGCTCTGCTGCTTACTGGCAAGTGATTGAAGGATTTTGGCAATATCTCTTAATGTTGGTTCTGCTCTCTCCCCCATTATACTGTGGATACACAAGAATACTTGGTGCCAGTATCTTTGGGAACGCTTTTTCAACGAACTGTATAGTACTCTCGGACTACATATACTATAAGTGTATTTCGCTTATCTTAATATGGTGCGGTATTTCCTTCGTCCTTCCAATGTTTGGGCCTGGTTTTCTTTCCTTCTTTGAAACTCCCAATTTTTCCTTTCCAGTTAATTTAACAGTTGAAAAACAATTTTTAGACACTGTACTCCTAGCGCAACGTCTTATGCGCGAAAAGTAGTTTCGAATGAAGTATTTTTCAATTTTTTTTGGTACGGAAACACTGTTACAATAAAAACACTATGAGAGAGCGAAAAAAAGACTTTACTTCACTCTGTCCGTCTTCTTCCGTCTTATGATACGAGAGGACTCTCAAAATTGACTTTAGGAATAGATAGAATATTATCTTCCTCATTTGAATGAGCTGGGACATGAGTAGCCATCACAAGAACTGGAAGTGGATTCATAGGGTATTCATAAAGAAAGCTCTGCAGTGCATTCAAGTTACATTTAATATTTTCTCATTCCCCGCTCGCTCCGCTCCGACCATGATCATCTCAAAATTATCCAATTTCCGTGAATTGTACCATTCAGACCAAGTATGTAGCTACTACATGGTTGCATCTTCCTTTTCTTTCTTCTGAATACGTCTACATTTTATATAATAATAATTTCAATGTTTTTGCTTACTTGAGGGTATTTTCGGCGAGTTGAATATCATATCTGCGCTCAGCACCCGGAAGACGGTCAAATGGAACCAAGCATGGATGATACTTTTCATAATCATCCCGGTAGTCTCCGTACATCCATCCAGCCTCGATTTTATTCATAGCCCACATCTCATGAATATTTTCGGCGAGCTTGTCCCTCACTTGCTCCACATATCCAGGCAATATGATCTTTTTCCCCAGAAAAGTAGGAGCATGTGTGTGTCCCCATAGAGCCGCAAAAAGAGGTAAAAATACAACAATGCATAATGTAAAAGCGAAAAGAAAAACTTTTATTATTGAGTGTTGTAGAAGTAGGTACTTGTGCTAGCTTGTCCCAACGCTACACATAGCATTTTTCTCAAAAAAAAAGTCGAGCTAAGCTGAGTGAGTGTAATTTTCTTTCATTTTTCATTTTGCTATTTTCCTAGCTGAGCGTAGGAAATTTTTAGGAAAGCAGAAAATAGAGGTCTGTACAGATATTATGTAGTACCGTCAACCCGTTTTAGCTTGAAACTTCAGTAGCCTATGAGAATTTATCTACTTCCGTCACTATTTTTCAGTGCCTCTTCTGCTTGAAAAATCCTCGCCATTTTTAAGGGAAGTTGAAAGTTAGTGGGTTTTAGAATAAACTAAATTGACAGGAAAGCCCAAATGTTCCTATGTATCTTCGTAAGAAAAATTGATATGGGAAAGATGATATTGAGGAAGGAAAGGCTTACGGTTTCAGTATCCACAGGTTTTGGCACAAAGGCAGTGTCATCCTCAATTTTTAACGGGCCAGCTAATACGGTTTTGTTCACGTCACCGAAGAAGAAACATTGATCAATTTGGAGAACTTGTGTGGGTAGAAGACATTCAACCACTGGGGAGTGGAGCTCAGGTGGTGGGAACCGAAGTCGACCTTGATCTCCACCAAAGAGGAAGCGGCAACTGTAATTAAATGAATGATTTATTTTATTGCACTAAACTTTTGTCATACGTAGCTCGTTAATATAGTTTATTCTTCTCCGTATTTACCTCACTTTTGATGACATGCTTATCACGGGAAAGAACATGCCATCAACATTGAAGTTCCTAAATGCACCACGAATCTTGATTCCATTCAAGTAAAATGTTATCAACGGGACTGTGAGGTCAAGAGCGCATCCAATAACGTCTCCTTTACGGATGTATGGCTCTTGAGATCCCGGCACAACGCAAGTGCTTCGGCCTCCTGTACAGAATATATTTCTCATTTGAATTCCCAACTTTTACAAATTGGCTATCTCTTATGCATGCGTGCATAGTAATCCAAATGGGAGAAAGAAAATTATCCGCTTTTTAGTGTTCAGCCATAACAAAATAAATTAATCTTCCCTGTGAAATGGGATGTTTTATCTTAAATCTTAAAAAATTAATTGTTCCTGTGAAAAGTAAAGTAGTAAAAAGTGAAAGTGCTATATATCCTCTGAACACTTTTAGAACACAAAGCACAGTTCATACATTGAACGTTTAACAATTCATTTTATTTCATTAGGCCAAACCCATTAAAATGTTTATTTTGGTTGGGTACTCTAGAACTAGGGATACGTACCAGTCCAGAGACAAACACCATCAAATCCATAGGAATACAAGTCATCGCCTACTCCGTTACCTCCCCATTTCTCACCGCCTCCCGGATAGGGACAGTATCTGTTTTAAGTACCCAAAAAATGTACGCAATTAATCTTTTAATGCTCTCCTTCACGAGTTCTCAACTCATAAATCCTTTCGAATCACTTGAGCTGCCGTACGTGAGTACGCCTATCGTAAGTAAGTGTACTTGTATGATACGTGTTTCATCATCATTGCTATTGCATCCTCCTCTATATTTTTACATGATGCGGACAGCTGCCTTACCGAGATTATCAATTTCCAAAAACTTCACAGAGAAAGGCTCCTACCACTATACATACTTCAACAAAGTTTGTGATCATGATCCCAAAGGAATTTTTCAAGCTTACCCGATGCTGTTGGCCCAACCGATTCTCAAGTGTGGCATCATGTGACTCGCTTGCTCAATGTGGTCCAGAGTGACTTCATAATACCACTTTTGGTACATTGCCGAGCCTTCAACTTTCCCCACAAATATATTCGGTCGCACGCTGTAATAATAAAAAATGGAAGTAAAATAGAGAAAGCATGACACTCCTTCTTTTTATTCTCATCGCCAGGGATGATGAACGGAGACATAAAAATCATCGTATGCAAATAAAATATGTATTATAAACGTAAAATATTTTATAACAAACTGAGCGAGTGCAGGGGATGCACTCAATATGACATAAAAAAGTTTTTTTACGTTTCATCGTTAAACATCTTATTTATCATCTGAATACACATGGCTGGCACACCAAAAAGCCATTCTCTTTGAAGGATAACGAGCAGTCGGGTTTTATGCTTTCTTTCTCTGCATTTAAAAATTCTTCAGAAAATTCAATACTCCTTTCTCTTCTTTTTTATTCTAAGCGAAAGTCTAGTATATTTTTTCCCTGATAGAATTCAACACAACGTGGCATGAAGAAGCATTAGGAAGTACCTAAGCAAAGCGCTTTCAAGCCAAAATGATAACCCATTACAAAAGGCTGGCGCTGGAGCAGCAGCTCTGAGAAAATATATCTTTTTCGGCAAACTTTCTCTTTGTTGCTAAAAAGTTCATTGATTATTATTTCACTTCCCACTAAGGAAAATAGCCTGGGAGTCTGGTTGGTTGAAAAAAAGCTTCTTTTTTTGTGCCTCGACATTCTTCAAAGTTTAGTTAGCAATTTAGCATTATATATTATAATACTTATACTTCTGCTTATGGAGACTCGTGTTAATAAAATATTCCTATTCCTGTGTACCTAAGTTGAACTTCCGCAGTTGAATCTTTTCTTCAACCGCACTCATGCTGGTTCATTCGCCTTGTTCACATGCTCGTTCCTACAAACTACTTTATTTTATTTCGGACGGGAAAGTTTATTCCAGTGACCACTGCTACTGCACTTATGCGGGAAATGTTCTAATCCCATTATTTCACTTGTGGAACATGTTCCATATTCCATGTAAGTATGCAGTGCAATGAAAAATGGATTTCAGTGGCGCACCAGGCCAGGCCATGTTTTTCTCGTCCTAATTCAGTAATCTGATCTCTCGGTTTGATTACATTAGGGCGGAATTGCCCACCTCAAAAATGCACAATAATACCTACTTCACACAAAAACAATAAACATATTGTAAAATGGCTTGGCATGGTTATGGCTACCACTACCACCTCCCGCCTCCCTTTCCTTTTGAACGCATGCATTGCATTTGTACTTTTCAGATTATTATATTACGCAAAGGGTTCACAAGAGTACAATGTCGTCTCGTAATCATAATATTTTTTGACCAAGCTCAAGAAAGAAAGAAAAACGCATTTGCCATAACATAAGTAGTCATAGTAAAGTAAAGTAAGGATATGTTATCCCGTGTAATGGCGGTTGTAAGTAGTATTATGATTATGAATAAATGTTATGATCACTCTAATTCCGTCATATTTTCCTAATAAAATATTCATCGCAGAAGAATACAAAGCACACAGTAGGTAGGTACTGCATAATAATAAGTAATTTGAGTTTTTTCGGGAAGATTACGACAATGTTAAATGGGCTGTGTGATGCAAAACGAGAAGATATAGTTCGCTGAACGCATATGGATACAAAGGTATGTAATTTGCAATTCTAAGTAAACGCGACATTTTCCCGGATAAAGTAGTGGGTCATACGGATGATACATAGTCATAGTCATTCATTGCGGGTGCACATCAACCGCTTTTAAGGGAAGAACACAACAGGAACTATACGGTTTCCACTCCCCATTCCCATTTAAATTATAATGCGAGTGAAAGCACTCCTCAAAGGGACTACTCACGAAGATAGATAAATTTACATTTTTATTTCTTGCAACGAAAAAATCAAATTTGTCCTGCTTTCTATGCACGGAATGCATGCATTTTGGGGGTTTCCGTCTGTCGTAAAAATTTAGTGGTGTGTTCTTCCTCTCCCTTCCTTTTTTGCATATGGAATGGCACATTCAGAATGATAGTTGATGTGTCCACATACACATTTTTTTACTTTTGGAATGCCGTGTAAAATGGTTTATTATGCTGCATTTACATATATTTTTATATTCCAAGTGGAAGAGCAAACTTACCCGCATCATGTTCAGAGCTTCTGGGGAGTCAATGAGAACACAATGGAGTACATCCAGCATACCACTTCCTTCACCTGAGGCTTGGGAGCCGAGTCGGCTGAACAGCCAGTTGAGTCGGTTGACGTTAGCGAATTGAGCACAGTTCGTGTGGTTGCCTTTGATGATGGCGGCTAAATACCGTGAGAGAAAGAGAAGTGGAGAAAGTTTGAGAGAGAACTTTGCAGGAGAAAAATGAACTGCATAATTCAACTGAGAACATATATCATTATGCTTTACCTAGGAGCTGGTACAAGTATCCAGTAATAACTTCAAAGTTTTGACTCGCGTCACTAGCCAGTGTGACGAGGTATCCTCGCTCAGTTATCGTGTTGATGTTGTCGATAGCCTCTAATGTCAGATTGAGAATTCCTTCCTCTTGAAAGAGATCTTGGCGGTTTCGGAGGGCACGGAAACGGTTCTGACGCTCCTCGTGTTCTGTCAAGATTTGAAAGCTCGGATTACTTGGGAGTCCATATTTCATAAAAAGGAATGCTTTATAGTGCTACTGTGCGTGTGTGGATTTGACATTTCAGGTTTCATTACCCATTTCATCCTCGGGTTGAGCAAAGTAATTGATCAAATCTTCCAGACACATGATCATCTCGTTGAGATCTACAGTCCCAAAGAACTGATCCCTGCTGCGATTTATTTGCAAAATTTCCAAAGCCCTGGGTATCAACATAAATTTTCATGATTACCCTTGCATTACTGACACACAACATTATTATCTGAGAAGAAAGTCTGGTGAAGTGTGACTTGAAGTGTGGAGCAGAACATACTTGATAAATTTTGTGAAGAGAGAAGAACACTTCCGAATAACTCGACCTGTACGTGACTCCTCCTCTTGACTTCTGCTGAACTCGAGACCATCGTCCATTTTCCCTTCCTCGTGAAGTATGGCTTGTTTCTCCTCCACCTTTCCCACACCTTTCTTTTTCGTTTCGTACGCCTACATACACATACATGTCAATGTAAATTTTTCCTCTTATCATTTATTCATCGAATACAATGCGGGTAGCATATTAGATCATCATCATCAACAGCACACAACACAAAATGTATTTTTACTGGAAATTCATGAAAACTATGCTAATTCAATTGAATGTAAACTCGCACCATCTGGACACGATCATTCCCGCCGTGTGTTTCCCATCGCGTTTTTGTTTGTTTGAAAGACCAGATTAGTCATTTCGTTAGCATTTTTTTGCATAATAATAAACATGAAAATGATTGGGCTGCAGAAAATGTGATTATTGCGATACGCCTAGTTCTAATAAGCTAAATGAAAACTGACGGTGACAGCATGATATTATTTCAATTTACTCGGTAATTTTTTCATCAAATAAAAGCTTTCACACTTTTTTAGCAAGTTCATATCTCTAATCTCTACCATGAGCGAACCTACTTGTTTTTTTTTAGAAAATAAATTTATTCACAAAAACGTTCGATTTAAGTACTTTCTAGTTTTCTAGCTCCTACTTTGATTGAAACTGAGTTTGACGATATTCGCAGCCTTTTAAGCACATTTACCCGTGCAGAACCCTACATTCAACATGGAATCAGTCCGCGAGTCTATCTATATTATTACGTACCGCACTAAAAATGCGCAAACAGTTGCTATCGCTATCGCGATGCGATTGTTTGTTGAGAAGGTGCTTTGTAAGCGAAACTGAAATTGACAATTCTCTTGGGCTAGGAGGTTACTGTCAGAACAGGATTATTCATGGAAAATGTATGACATTGCATTGGATTGCTCCTTCACCTTTACTCAATTTCTCTGTACGCAAAAATCGCATGCTCTTGCTCCTCTCTATTTTTCTGCGTCTATAGTTTTTTCTCCACTAAAGAAATGGAATAGAAAGTGGTTCTCACATTCCCTTACTTACACATCCATATCCCGATTGTGCCATCATTTTATGCATGCAATACTTTTTTTCTTTCCGAGAGTTTGCTGCGGATAAAATAAAGTTTACTTGCTTGCATGCATGCCTCTTTTGAGTATCTAAGTTTTTATTTGGCTTCATTTTTAGCCTCCTTTCGAGCTTTCTTTTAGAGAAAGTGGATTTGCATCGAAAAGTTGAGTCTTACATACACATACTCAAAGGATTCCTTCCGTAGTTACATTACATTGTGCTACATAACTTATACATATGATTGTGCGAACCTACGAAAGACGTTTTCCTGCTCCTGAAATTCTAAACAAGTTTATATTTAAGCGGTGTTGGTGTTGTTGCTATTTTTTGTTCTTCAGTTCAGTTAGTGGATATAATGCGATTTTGTATTGCGGTAAACTATAAGCTTAGCGTGTTGTGTGATCGTGGCGTGGTGCGATGGTGCGAACAAGTGAAGCCAAAGACATTCTTTTTCTTCTGTAGGTCCTTAGCTTACCCTGTACGAGAGCCATAAAGCAGTCTCCATGTGCTGAACGATTACAGTCGTGTCACCGTATTTTATGAGCGGGCTTCCTATCACCTCCAAATCCTTGTCTTCCAGTTGAGCTCTCTGATCATCTTTTTCTTCGCGGAGGTAGAAAGCAGTTGAGGCAAGAGTTGCGTCATTTCTGAAAGATTAGTTTCATATTCATAAAACATTGTCTGTTGAAGAACTTTTGAATCCTTTTGAGTCCGCAATCACCATTTGCGGTCATCATTTGTAATCATAATGTTTACGTGGTGATATTAAAAAGAGTAATTAATTTATAGTGCAATGGGTATTAATGATAATAAAAAAGGTCAAATTTGGTAATACCGGTGCACTAGAATAAGGTCATTATTTTCATTTACTCCGAGATAGCGACCAGAAGTGATATGTCTTATTCTCAAGGGGTGCATCCAGTTAATGAAACCACCAGCCCATTTTGTTCTCGCGAGCTCCAGTCTCCACAAAGAACGTGCTTGGCTAACTACATCTCCTCCTTCGTATACGACAATACTGAAATAGTCATAGAAGCAAAAATGTAACCCGCAATTTTTGAGGCAGAGATCTTGACTCGTGATCAGATAGTATTATGAAGTCTCTTAAGTGAAAGCAGTTGTGCATTTGTAAAAATGGCAATCAAAAAATTGCTCGGCTCCCAGATTCTTTTGCATACATATCTCCCCGATAGTTTCAACCGCAGCAGGAGCATAGTATTTCTTTTTCATTCTACTGGCGGAGTTATGAAGGAAATATGGGATGAAGAAAGAGAAATATTTTGAGGTTTGGTGTGTAACATACTTTCCTTCTGGAGATTCATTCCACGTGGGTGGGATAGTAAGGCATTCATCTCCTCCATGGAAGAACCGAAGGACCTCGCCACCAAACACGCAACCTATTAATGAGAAAATATAAACGCTTCATACTATAATTCTACTTATGGTATTTTTAGACCTAAAACGTGTCGTGCCATGTAGCATAGGGAACAAAGAGAAAATGAAACGAACCATGCTTTTTATCTTGTCTGAGAAAGTCGAATGGGGAAACTTGCATAATTTCTTGAAACCTAACATAAGTAATTTCTTATCGGAAAGCCCAGCTGACGCGAACTTCAGAAATTTTTATACATTTTTGACTCGCCTAACCCGACGCTTGGTGTGTTAGTTTCAATGTAGAGGAAAGTTTCCCGAGCTGCGAAGCGAGAATGGGGAATTACATACATAGCTTGCATTTTTTAGCTTTGAAGTGGCATCTTTGAAGTGAAGTTTATTATATCTTATGAAAATGGAATGCACGCTTCAAAGATTGAGCAGCATTTTTTGTTCTTTAAACTATGAAGTTATAAAAGTCATTCAAAGATTTGCAAATCGTTGAAATATGAGTGTAATTTTTTAGTCTCGTGAAATACATACATTAAAATTGTAAATGTTCCCCGAAACCCTATTCCCTAAAATAAAAAATTATGCATGCACAAATCGTTTTCAAAAGTTCTTTGTCCGCATTTGAAATGAAATAAATAGGTGATTGCGTACAATACCAAAATCTATTCGCTTTTCCTAGCGTATGTATTTTCATGCATACAAGCGCCTCTTTTTCCTCATAGCCCTCCAGAGAAAATTTGCTCTCTGCAGAACATGGATTGGTACTATGTAATGCCAGGTTAAATAGTAGTGAATAATGCATTCCTTTACTCTTCGTAAGCTTTTGGAAATAAGCAAGTGTTGAACATAATGTTCATCTCATTTAGGATAAACTGAACTCGTTTTGTTCGTGCAAAACTTTTAAGCTCATGGATGAAAACGCTCCAAAACTTTTCTCTTTGGGTTTATTGGTATTCCAGACGTTTTTGTTGCTTTTCTTCTGCAGTCAGTCGAACTAATTCCTTTTTTTTCTGCTCACTTGATGTTTCCGGCTTAGTCTTTTGTATTACAAAATATATGCATGTACAGTTTTAGCATTTTTTCGCTTCAATAGGATGATACTATCTGACCGAATAAGGAGTTTACAAATGTAACAGAAGTTTGTAAAGATGAGATCAAGAAAAGAAGGCAGGCACGTATTGTATCCAGTGGCTATTTCATAAAAAAAAATTAATCTCAAAACACAATTTGTTTTATTTACTGTTGCAAAACCCCGCATAAATTGGAAAATCCATGTTTATTCATCAAGTTATCAACCCCATTCCATTTGGAATCTTAACAAAAGCTTTTTTTGCCATAGTTTACAACGCTAAACAAAGAAAAAAAGTAATATTGACTGAATGGTTAATAAAAATGTCCCATTTAAGGATTATCAGGACATACATACAAGCGCTTATTTACGTAGACTACAGGCATTAACGTAGATCATGAATAAATAGCTAGTAGACAAGTAATTTTTGTCACCTTTTTCGGGCAATATAAAAGTATGACGCTATAAATTTATCCTATTTAGGGCTTGTTTGCAAAATGCTATACTTGCATTATTACATTCATGAACTTTTTTTTTATCCAAACGCCAAACGCCCCTTCTTCATGAATAGGTCATTGTGTGCGTTGAATCGCACATAAAAGCTGCATTACTCAAAAGGAGAGAAAATAAGCAGCATTTTCGCCTATCTTCATGGGTAATCTTCTTTTGTTATGTCGTCTGTCTCCATTTTCCCATGACATGCCTATGAGATAAATTTACTTTGCTCGTGAAAGCCATGAAGTACTGCTACTGCATACTTGTTTTGTCAATAATTGCTTTTCCTTTCTTTCTAAAAGCTGACTGTGTGTCTATGCATGTATGTACGACGAGTTGCGTGTAAAGTACGATAAAACCCATTTCTCATCGCCTCGGTATTCGGAGGTATACACACACGGTGGTGCTCTTAGACAAGCTTTGAGTAACTCAACTCCTGAATAATCCACTCTCTTGCGAACAAATAATAATAAGAAACTGCTAATTTGCCAATAAGCATGAAAAGCTCTTGACTACGTTCTCATGGAAGGAGCTCGAGCTATTCAATACACATGCATAGAATAGAGCACCACACAAAAAATAATATCATCATTGTCGCTATCGCAATGGCAAGTTTGACGAAATCTTATTCTGAAAAAATTATTGTTATTCAAAGCATCGAAATCGAAACTCAAAATGGCTCCCGTGCAATGTCAGAAGAAAAAATGGATTTGTACCAAGAAATATAGTTTTCTGAATGACTGTGATAAAATATAATATAATGTCACTAGATCCGTGAACATAGCTTGTAGATGGTATGTCAATGCCAAAAAAATATATACTAATACTGCATCATTTCAATTATAATTCTTTTCCGGATATTACATTCATTTTTCGTGTCCTTACCGACAAACTTGAGTTTGCTGAGTCCAGTTCCAAACGGCTGCACGGACCAATGCGTCACGTGGAACGAGGCGTTCACAATCATTTGATCCCCTTCACGAACGGATTGCTGTTGCCAACAAAAATATACGGTAATTTGAGAATGGACGAAACACTTCTTGACAAATACTGTATTATAATAAATATAATATATTTAAGGCCATGAATCTTTATATCGCATCATTGAATAATCTTCCCATATTTCTCATCGAAGCCATGTTACTACATACCGCATACCAAAGAAAATATTTTGTTCTATAAAGGAAAATGCATTGCATTGATGCACTTTCCTTTCTTTTGAATGGTGGAAGGTTTACTTGGTTGGTTTGGGGTTCTAGTACTTCTGCACTTTTGAAATTTATTGCGTGGTGGCTGCGGCATCTACCCCAGTATATCTTTTTTGGGGATTTTTATCAGCAGTACTGAGTACAGAGAACATAAATGATAGCATACTTTCGCCCCAGACTTGAAAGTCGGAGGATGAGGAAAAAATTATGAGCTCTTGGGGAAGAGTGCAGTAGGACGAGTTCCATTTGTCTTACTTCCAAAGCCTAAAACAGCATTACTTGATCTTGATGTGATGTGACTACTGCTTACCAGATATCTCTCGGTGGCAACGGAGACCAAGATCAGATCATCACCGACACGAACTTTCTCACCTTCTGAACGTTGCTTAGAAGCGGGATGGACAGTCCACCAGCAAGCCTCACCTAGTTTCGCATGGAAAGCATGAGAGAAATCAGATATGAAATGGATTTTTTTCTGTGCTCGCAGGAGACTTTTGTTGGAATGTCTACGCGTAACTCTCCCTAAAAGGGGACCAGTTTACGGAGTAGTACATACGTAGTACGTCACTCAGCAGTGGTGGTTCTTATCTTACGCTTCTGGTCTAGTGGCACATAGCTCCCTATCCAATCCAGTATCATAATAATAATTTTTTTTGCTCTTGGAAAGCATTTTTTCGAGAATATAAGCCAAAAAAAAGTAATTCTAGTTGAGCACGTGTTTTTCATGCAATAATACAACCATTGGGTTGCTCTTTACTGACCAACATTCCTTTTCTTTTCTGCTAGTCCTGGATTAGTAGAGCCGAGAGCCTAAGCATAAATGTGGAAACTTGCCTAGCCTGGCCTGGTAGACATTTCATAAATCTTTCAAGAACAAATCAATTTCGGAAAGAAACGCACGAGATTGGGTTTTCCTGAAAAAGGAAAGATTGTCTAAATTTCTTTTGATTCTTTTATTAAATTAAATGTGGGACTTATGAGAGGGAACAATTCCTCTTCGTCTGTGTTCTTTATTTCATCAAAAGAGTATTATTGCTTGATTGTATAGGAAAATCTAGAGAAAGATCAATCATTTTTCAATCAATCATAATATACTAACGCCAATGTTGTCCTTCAGAAGGAAAAAAATAGGCTTGTTTGCGAAGTTCTCCAATGTAATCAATATATCAACTCGAAAAAACAATGCTCAATTCCATCGCATGTAACAGAAACAGAAATTTCGTAGAAATCGCTTAATAACGCGTAATTACTTCGTCTAGAATCGAAGAAAGAGCTACATAGGTATTAACACTAATTTATTTTTGCAAATGCAAATGTCTAAAATCTTTGGGACCGCCCGACTTTTGCTCATTAACCCAGAAAAACATCCATCCAATTTAATTCATTGAATAAGACATCTCCTTCCGACGACTGCGGAATTCTAATTCCAAATCAAATGAGAATGCACTAAAATACCTTGCGAGTGCTCTTGAAGACCGACATCAAAAGCAAGTTTGTCATTTCCGGAAGTGGTTGAAAGACATGCCAGGTACTGCAAAGGAGAAATATTATTGAGAGTTCATTGTACATTAAAATTTTGCTGCATAATTCCGTTCCTGTAGACTCCCTCAATCAGCCAATTAATTTTACTGGGTAGACATGATTCAATTCTTTTCCCATGTAAAATAGAAAAGTTGAAAAGAGCTAAACATGGCAATGAACAACTAACTTTCGATAGCCTTATGTGAAGTGAATACTACTCTCTGAACAAAGTTTTTCATCTCTTGCATGTGTTTTTAATGAACTCGTTATCGACTGTAAACTTTTTGCTTAAGCGTTGCTACTTATAGCAACATTTTGCTGAAGCCACAAAACAATAAAAGCTATTTCCCATTTCCTTTTCACGGATTACGATTCACAAAATTTTTCATCAAGTCACTAGTTCTAAAATTAAATTTAGAATTGAATTGCAAATACATTGTGAAAGCTCGCAGTCCCAAGTCTCTAACCTCTTTGTACAATGCAATACATAAAGGGATAATATTCTTAAATCCCCGTACATCCTCTCATGTTAAAAACTTTAGGCAAATAATAACTTAAAAGTTTGTAAAAGCAGCCAACAAGCCAGCACAAGGCAAAGTTTTTTGTGCCGTTTCTATTTTGAAATCGGAAAAACTGCTGCTGCTGTTCGCTTCAAGTCGTTACTCTTACTTAACTTTGATAAGACAATACTGGTCTTCTGGAATGGCGTTTAATAGCAATAGCCTTTATTTTAAAACGCTAGAAGAAGTCGACGTGGCATTGCTATTGCTGCTGACTACATATACATATACACGAGAGCGCCAAATGTGTATGACAAAAAGTTCATATTTACGCTTCGTCAAGCAACGACTGCCATTTTTCTCTGTTGCAAAATAATACTTCAGATCCGATGCGCTAATATGTATGCATGCACTCTATGTCCTGTGATGATGATGCCATTTTACGCTTTTACTCTCCCATTCTATCGCATTCATTTGGCTTCTTTCGATTTTTTGGCATCTGTTGGCACACATTTCTTCTTCTCTTACAAATTCTCGAAAGCTTTTGCTCCTTAGCTTCGTGGTGGCGAAGAGGGGAGAAGGTATGCACCGAAAAAGCGAAACCTCTCTCCACCTCCCAATTTTGCCATGTTCATTTGAGCTAATCGTTAGAACTCTTTTCAACTCTGAGAATGCTTAAATTCCGAGGTAGACAGGGAGAAAAAAATAAGCTTTGTACAGCTTTGGAGCTTACTGACTGAACGCTCTATTCAACTTACCATATTGCTATTTTGATGTCTGAGAAGTATAGCGTTGCCATATAGCAGGGTTCGGTGTCCGGATCCAGTGCCTTTGCCCTATATTCATAAAAACATTTAGCTATGCTTTTACATACATCAGCCTAGAATCTTTGAGAAGCGCTTGAGGTGGACCATTCATGAAAAATGAATTATTGCAAAAAAAAATTTTCTATATAGAAATTCAACAGCGTAAATTATTAGACAAGTAAGTCTACTGAGGCTTTTCACTCGTCGACTAGCTTGCTTGCTGGCTTCGTTCATTATTTGCTACTTCTAATTGCACAAAAACTAAGTTGACGGCCACGTCTTCTACTATACATAATATAAAATTATATTTCATCCAGCGCCAATGTACAAACTACTTTGCTAAATTGAGATACTACATAATAATATTACGACGCGTTTTGCATCCAAAAAAAACGTTTTTTTGTCATTCCATTCATTCATACTCATACAGCGAGCTCATGATTACGAGTTATGAAAAGAGAAAGTATGGATGTGTCAACCACAATCAACTGTTATAATTCATCATGACAGAGACGCAAACGATGCTATTAGTCTGGTGGAACGTTAATGCTACTACTGCGAAGGCGATTAAATACAGTTGTTTCTGCATGACATCACGACTGAGACAGTCAACGGCGGTATTCACTTGCTGTGAGCGTCAAATATTATATTTCAACCAGCGCCAATGTACAAACTACTTTGCTAAATTGAGATACTAGATAATAATATTACGACGCGTTTTGCATTCAAAAAACGTTTTTTTTCTGTCATTCCATTCATTCATACTCATACAGCGAGCTCATGATTACGAGTTATGAAAAGAGAAAGTATGGTTGAGTCAACCACAATCAACTGTTATAATTCATCATGACAGAGACGCAAACGATACTATTAGTCTGGTGGAACGTTAATGCTACTGCTAAGGCGATTAAATACAGTTGTTTCTGCATGACATCACGACTGAGACAGTCAACGGCGGTATTCACTTGCTGTGAGCGTCACCATTCACCATATCAATTTGCGATTTATCAAAATTCTACTTTCCAAAGTGCTTACCCAGGCAAGCTAATATCTACCTCAACCTACATAACACGTTCAACATTAATTGGGTCTACCTACAATACAATACTATTGTACAAGGGGTCGCAGTTGGTCTTAATTACATTACAAAGTTCCAAAACTGCTAATTTAAATAGTGACATTTACAAAATGGGCATATACAGGCTTATGCATCTACTCACAAAACGATTTTTAAAAAATCATTTGTAACAATGTCACCTGTACAAATGCACACCTACGGTATAGTGTGGCGTTTAAATTTTTTGACAGTACGGCAAAATTTTCCTAGAGAAAAACGACAAGTATCCGTCTTGTCTACACGTAAAAGTGATGATGAACAATGTACAAAAGAGGATTCCGTTTATAAAAGTCTTTTATTTGAAATAAGGTAGACATAGAATCAAACAATTAGAAAGGTATACACAAAAATATTATTATATCTTTCTATATTGGCCTTTAAAATTGATAGAAAAGGATTATTCTCAATGATTGGTATTCGTAGGAGCAATCAGATATTAGTCAAGTGTCAAGAATGCAAAAACTCTTTTATAAATCCTTTTTTGCCAGGGAAACACTTTTATTTCAATGAAGGGCCAAACAGGGACTTTGAAAAGGTTATGAAAAGTAGTGCTGGGGTACCAGAGACATTTTCATTCCAAAATCTATTAATTTTAGGATAAAACTGGAGAACCATTTCTGTACAACAAAACTTTGAAGTCCCTGGAGAAATAGTTGGGGGAAAGTGCTTGTTCATCAGTGTTTGGAATCTCATTATTCACGAGAGAGGGAAAGAGTTACAATTCGACCTGGTTTCCACAATTCAGTGTTCAGTCCATCATTATCAAGACAAGAAAAAGGAGAAAGTAAGGGAAAGTCAAAAGAGTGCGGAGCAAAGGTGAAAAGACAGTCGTTGATTAAGAAAATGTGTGAGAAAGACAATCTACTAGATGAAATCGCTCAATACTGTACAAACACTCAAATCCCAATCCATCCCGTTTAGATCAAAGATAACGAAAGTAGAAATGCTTGGATACTTGACCATTACCAGCGAATCTTATACCTCAGCATGTTGACCAAGGAAAGTGGGGTTGGAGGAAGAAAGAAGTGTTTTACACAGAAAAAACTTTTACTTACTACGGACTCGTTTCCCTGAAACGTAAAATGGCAAAACTTTCTGTCAGACAAATAGCCAATGATTGAACTTCTTATTTTCCTCGACTAACATAAATAACTAAAATTATCATGAACAAATAACATCCTGTACGTTTTTCAAATCTACAGAAAAAAAATCAACCTTTTCTCAATTTCATTTCGTTTACCTTTCCTTATGAAACGTACGAATAAAAAAATGATACATTATTTATGAATTTTCGATGCGATCAAATTAAGTTTTAGTGATACGGTCAACCTACAGCTAATTCATGTTAGGTTTTACTCTCTTAGGAAAAGGGTTATTATTACGAATGAAAGATTAATATAATATACTGCTACAGATAGTACACATGTTATTAGCAGAAATACCTACAGATAATCAAGGGATCCTCCCCGACTTTTTGGGAAGGCTACACTACGACAACAATAAATAACGAAAAAATGCTGTTAGTATAAACAGTATTGATTTAATTTTAGTCACAGTAATTGAAATTGATGAACAAAAAACTTTGTAGTTTCAAAAAAAGAAAGAAAGAACTAGTGAAGAGAGGGATATGTATGTCAAAAAATAATGCTTCGAGAAAGAAAAAACGTCTTTGAACAAAAAATTTCAGCAAACTTAATTTCTCGTGAAAATACTACCTTCTCTCAGCCTTCCTTTGTCTAAGAAAGAAGATTTATGCATGAATACAATCTAATTTCGTTAATGCATTACCGTCTCGGATGCGGCAGCTGTCACTAATTCCTGCAAGGCTCGGACAGACAGAGCTTGCTCTATCACGAACACACATTGCGTCAAGTCTGGTGGATTGTTCTGCGAGGAGAAAGTCGTAGTATTTGAATGAGAAGGGGGTTCCTTTTGGCCAGGCCCGGAGAAAACTTAGAAAGAAGCTTACCTTATCTGCGATATTTTCGAGGAAGCAGTGACGGTTTCCGAACCCTTCGGCGGCAAGGCCGACTCGTTCACCGGTAGCACCGGTGACGAGACAGACCATGTCTTCCTATAACGCAAGATAAAATAAGTATAAGTCATGATGTTACATAAATTAAATTAAAAATGCACACGGACGAACAAACCTCCTTACTCCTTTCTCTGTCTTGGACATTTCATTATTAACTAAAGTTTGGTGCAAGCATTGTACTTTGGTATTGGTATTTGGATTGCAACCTTGACCTCGCGTATTATTCAGAATGCAATCGACAAGGGCATAAGACAGAGGGAGACATATATGGCATACAGGACAAAAACTTTCTCTGACGTTGCGTATTAATGAATATCTAAAGGGCATTATAGCAATTTTATGGTTCGGGTAAAACAAACATGCAAACTAATTATTAACTTTTGCTAGAGGAACTTCTAGGAGACATACATAATATGTACATCTACCCGAAAATACATTCCTATACTCTACTACCCACCACATTCTCCCTGTCGATTTCAAAATCATATCATTTCAGGTACGTGTCTTATGAGATGTAGGGTGGAATTATCTTCGTAGTATGATTTCACGACTCTATCCCCAGCTTTCTTTCATGTTGTGCAATATTTGTCTTTGACATTTCCTTTTTGATCTCACTTGAGAATTTTAGAGGGTTGACTAGGGAACTCGGCTCTAGAGTTTTGTCTTTTCGTACACAAGCATTTTGACTAAAGTGGCACTTATCTTGAAGAAAATAAGTAAAGATGCGGAGATTTGATGCTAAGATACGGTAGATGTTTTGCGCATTTCAATTACGTTCCGGCACATTACACTTTCTCTTTCTTGATTTCGACTGTCTTAAGATGTCGACTACGGCTAAATTGCCTTTACATGTTTGTGCCAATAAAATATTCTGGAAATAAAAAGCATGTTACTTGCTTTTGGTTTTGTGTTTATCCCGTCAAATCTAAATTCGTTCTCTGTATATAAAATCCATAATAATATACAATATTAAGCCTTGAAATCCCGAAATTTGGACCCCGGTTTCACAAGAGGCCAATAGCGCCCATTTCTTTGACTATAGTACATTGAGAGAAACTCGACATGATTCATTTTGATTCTTCGATAAGCGTTAAATTGAGATTGATCACAACCACAAGAATCGCAATCAGTTTTAAAAATCACAAGTTTATGCAATAGCATAAGTTATACAATGAATTGATCTAAACATATGTACATATATACCATGGCGTAGGAGTTTCTTGAAAGATTTTTTCATTGGGTTTAAGATGGGATTCTATTATTTTAATACTTTAATCATAAAGTCATTTTTTCATACTAGCCTTTCCAATCACAACCACAAGAATCGCAATCAGTTTTAAAAATCACAAGTTTATGCAATAGCATAAGTTATACAATGAATTGATCTAAACATATGTACATCAGCGAAAAACAAACATAAATTAGATTGATCAAAAATTAGATCAAAAATTAGATCAAAAATTGACTTGCTGCTGTTTGCTGTATGTACATACATACCATGGCGTAGGAGTTTCTTGAAAGATTTAGGATTTTTTCATTGGGTTTAAGATGGGATTCTATTATTTTAATACTTTAATCATAAAGTCATTTTTTCATACTAGCCTTTCCACTGTTCCTAGGTCTTAATGTCGTTACTTTTAAACATGACGACAGATTAAGTTGAAGTTTGCTTTGAAGAAGATGAAGCATCGCCATGAAATACATGCCTATCTATACGTCTTTAATAATAACTTTCCTTTTATAACTACGCATGACCGAATCTTGTTACGGCACATTTCAGTTTTATCGAATCGTTGCATTAGATTACAGGTAAAGAACTTTATTAGTTTCAATAAAACAATGTTCTTTTTAACTGTATTGAATAATAAAAGGCTTTTGTATAACTTCATGCATTACAGGATAAGGATGTTTCTTGCATTGTTCGTAGTTCGTATCATCTTTCACTTTCAGTTTGTAGTTCGCGCTTCAAAACAAAAAAGAATTTCAGAGCCAGCCAAAAAGGCTTACCATTAAGCCATTGCTTGGTGGTGATCTGATGTGTGTGGCAATGACATTAAAGTGTCGTAGTCATGAATGAGCTGTTGAATTAAAAGTTGGAGTTTCTCCAGCTTACTTTTTCCCTTCCTGCCAAATTTTCTTAGGAGAGAGCAAAAGAAGGTTGAATTGAAGATAAAGGAAAAATATGGTTCATGAACGAAGACAACACTTATGTATATAAATGCTATCTATTTAGACAAACTTAAAGAGAAAGAGAAAGTCACCAGAAAATCCGGTCGGATGAAGCCAAGGAAACAATGTGCATTAGTGAACTTTCTAGTATGTACCATGTTAGTAGTAAGCAAAGTTAGTACATTATATACCGCAATAAAATTCATTACGAGAAACTTAGAAGAAACTCATCCATCATATCAAGTAAATATGTTTGGCAAGATGATCATTCGGTTTAAAAATGTGCGCAGCGGTCGATTTAGTTTAAAGAATGGCTGGGATTTGCGCAACATGGCATGTACTAACTTGAAAATTCAAATGCAAAGACAAGAATATCAGGAATTAGAATACGAGAATTCAATTTATTATATTGATAAAACCTCAAGTTCTCATCATGACCATCCCAACGTATAGTTTGCAGCAAATGCTTTCTCCAAAATAAACTTTATACCTTCCAGATTCTGAATTTTCACGAAATAATTTTGAAGGAAGCAGCCTTTCTACTTGCAAGCACAATTCGTGGAAATTGCGTGTTTTAATATGCAAGGCGAATCTAACTGGTTGCCCACTTACCGGATTTACGTAAATGATGAGAGAAAATACACTGGAAATGACACCGCACCGGTAAAAGTACCTAATGCATACCTACATAATATGTATAGTAGTATGCGTGTGGCTGATCGATTTTGTCAATTTCCCTCTGCCTTCAATCAAAACCGGTGTTTTCATGTTGCTTGAAGAGGTAAGCTACAAAGTACTATTCTAGTAGTTTGCGTGCCTCCCTCCGTCCTGTCAGTCGATATATGTAGATTGTCATGAATGACAACGTTCTTACAAGTTACTATGCCAAGTTAGGTTTTCCCCTTTTAAAACAAATCAATTTCCAGGGAAAATATTATCTCCTAAAGCATAATAGACCTTTTCCACACAAAAAAAAAACCAATCTGAGTGAATTTATTTGTAGCGTGTAGTTTGAGTATGCATCATGCATGAAAATTTTATAGAACAGAGAAAGTGGATTTTGAAGCTCGTTCCAAAACCAATATTTTCATTAATGTCCATTTAAAATGAAACGAGCCACTTACCGTCCGAAGGAATGAAACGTCATCCTGCTCTGATCCTGGTTCGGCATCACCCATTTTTGCAAGATCTACCTACTTTGCACACCCAGCACTACACTATAACCTTTTTTTCACGCTAAAACTAGTAAGATGCCTTTCACTTCAGGCATCTAAGCAAATTTTTTTCCAGTTTCGTTAATGAGATTTGAGTGATTTATTTTATTGATCCTTTATTTTTCACTTTTTGTTCACTTCCACTCTCGTCGATCGGCTCTCTGAGCTATTTTCAGCATCAAGCTGAATTTTTTTCATGCTGATTTTTCACAAAGGAGGAAGACAGCAGCAGGAGCGTTGAGTTATTTCACATCACATTTGCGGAGGCTACTTCCAATCAGCTTCATGAAGTACTAGGCTTTGTTAGTAGAACTTCCTTTGAATCGGTTTACCTCAAAGAACTCTTCTTACTTTCAGAGGGACTATTTCAACTTTATATCGTAGAAAAGGGCTTTTTGCAGGATTTCAGGTAGACTCGACTGGGGCTACTTACAACAACTAAAAGTTTTTGGTTAGAAAGTAAAGTAGAAAAAAGGCAAGGTTACAAGAATAGATTGAAGTAAAAAGATGAAGCGATTCGTTCGATGCAAGTGTCGGACCTCTCTCCAGCAATAAAATGTGAAGAAACAAGGTCTAAATATTGAATAGTCTTCAGCAAGCTCTTAGTAGATCGTCTCTCCGAATTTCAAAAAGGAAAGCGGGGGACATTTAAATGTGGTTAAAATTTTTGAAGAGAAATGACGTTACATATAATGATGACTTTAAATGTGTACATGCAGACGTGCTGAATACTTTATTATGCTTTCTATGAACTCCGTTCCCGAGGAGTAAAGAAAACTGCTTGATAGATTCACACCCTTGGCTGAGGACGCGGCGAATCAACGCTATTTTTCCACTAGTATTATTTTGAAAAACACACACTCGAAAAGAAGGAGACAAGCACACATTCACTCACTGATTCACGACGACAAAGCAATAAGACAAGACCGGAATAGTTATATCGTCATCATCACATCTCTCTTTCTCGCACTACACACACTGAAACTATCACGCAACACTTTTTTTCTCGAGCTGCTAAATAGGGACGAGGTGCCACTTTTCCTGGGATAGAGGATCTTTTTCAGAGGAATTTTTTTACGGAAAATTTATTTCCTGCTCTGGCTGCGAGGAGAAGACCGACAGCCCGTACGTTCAGAAGCGGAGCTAACCCCGCACTGCCGCATTGCTTTTGAAAGAAAGGCGATGTAAATGTGTGAGCAAAAATCCTCGGTAAAGTTCCTTTCCTTTCCCCTGCTTTTTACACCATTTTCATGTAGCACAGTTCCATCACAGGTTTCGGTTTCTCCTTTAGTCTCTATTTTCTTGGTTTCTAGTCAATATTATGTAGTTTGTTCCGTTAAAGTTGGATCTCTCATAGAACATGCATTTTAGATTTTTTCGTGTCCTGTATTCCCTCTCTATAATTTTGCAAAAGTTTTTCAGTGAATATATATGCCCAAGTTCCTCTATAAATGCAATGTAATGTTGCACTTAAAGAAGATGTTTAGATATACGGTTGTATTAGGATAGATCTTCGAGAAATATAATACGCGGAAATCTCAAGTCAGGAAAGCATCGTACCTGCTTAAGATGCGCTTTCCTCAACTTAGATACTCTTCGTCCTTTGCACAACTTGAAAATTTTCAATATAGACATTTATTTGAGCTTGTCTGGTTGACTGCCAATTTTGAAATGTATGAGGAGGAAGACTGATAGGACATCTCTTGAATGTGTAGGCTTAAGCAGACCCTGAGTTTCAATTGACTCTCTAGAAAGTCAGCTTGTTCTCTAATGCTTAGATTGTTAGATAATATCCTCCATCTCCGTAAAATCTTCGCCATATTCCACTACTCGCGATAAAATTGAACACGAACAACGAGAGGTAGTTCTTATGAAACATCATACTTTCTCTAAAGAAATCAGACACATAATATAGGGTCAAAGTGCAGTATGCAAAAATGTAATTGATATCATCAAGTATGAATAATGTATATTTTTTAAATTTCTATTTCGCAAATCCGGAGGAATCGATGAAAGGTTTTGCAATTCATCACAAATAAACCAATGACCACACATATTCCATGTTAAAATGAATTGAATAAGAAATTCTTATTTATTTTGTTATTACAGCATCACCAATGTTGACAAAATGTTATATGAAATCCATTATTAAGTTCAGTTCTCAACACACCACAACATTGACGACATTCACCTCATAAAATACAATAATGATTAGCCAAATTTCAGCATGAATGCATGAAGAACTCTAAGTAATAATTATTATGAGTACGAGTAGACTTAGTCCTCATGGATGTTGCTTTCCATGTTCTAACACTGCTTAGAGATGTTTACATTTTTTGACTTACATAAATCTTCACTTTTAAAATTCAAGTAATTTTTCGTATCATAATAATACAAAGCCATTTTAAATCAGATTAATCACTTGTTTTAAAAATTAAACTCTTACACTATATTTTCTAAAACCATAAATTAGTTGATGAAAAAATTTTGTCTGAATTTCAATGCTTCACTCTGATCAACTCCAAGAGGACTAAGTATGACTTGGCCAACGGAAAACATTATAGAAAGAATAATATATGTGCTTAGGTTTTTAGTGAACCAAATACTCATATTAATGCAAATTGGTTCAGTTTCGATCAGTGGCCCTTAATTTCTCTTCCACTGCATCCATCGCCGCTTCCGAAGCATCGGTGGCCTATAACAACAAGAAGAAAGTTACACTTCAGTATATGTACCAATGTACCTATGGAGTTTTCACATCACGTTCACACAAGATTATTATTGATGACAGAAATGTCATAGTTCAGGTTCGGATTGACATACCTGGATGTATTTCTGCACTCCAACCAATGACTTCTTCAGAGCATCAAAGCTGGAAGAGTACAACATCTTCTTCTTAACTTTAGCGGTATCGGGACACCATAACATAAGGAACAACTTCTGTTTTTTGGAAGCCTAAAAATCACAAGAAAACATGCATGTCAATGTCAGGAACCTTCATTCTAACCTTCTTTTTTGGGTTTATGTACATCATCAAGTCTGACAGCTTTGCGAAAAAAACGTCAAATCTAATTAATGAGAAAATTACCTCAGAGGTTCCTTGACATTGATGGGTATACTCGAAGTCAAAAAGTCCATATCGGCATTCTCCACTTCCACCCTTCTGTAGATCTTCCAGGAATGCGTCATACGCGGCGTCACGAGGACCTGAAGAGATAGAACACGAATTTATTACGTTAACCGGCAAAATTATTCCTCCTTAACTCTAACTAATACATATTTAATGCATTGGTAAGACACGATTTGTGAAATAAAAATTCGTCAACAATTAATTAAAAACAATCAATACGATTCCAAATTAATAAGTCAGGGTCTACAACCACAAACCGAAAAATTGCTGCCACTCCTCACGCAAAAAGATACATATCATGTGATATGTTTCACAAAAAATATAAAAAACCCCGCTAAATTAAAGTTCCATTTGACTGTTCTTGACAGTAGCGTCGTTCAACACAAAAAATAACGACTTAACACTAAAAAGTAAGATTCGAGCGCTTGCTTGACTGATGACTTACCTACAACTTCGACATCAATTTGTTTCTCATCCTTAATGAAGAAGACAACGTAGCGGTGCTTCTTATCCTTCTTGATCTCCTCGTAGGTAGTCTTACAAATGTCCGATACAGTAACACCAGACGCCTAGAAAGGTTAATAGATGATGTCAGTTAGTTTTCAACTAATTAAACATATTCTCAGCCCGATTACCAAATTAACTTTGACTGTTGACTCATCAACTTACTCATCATCAAATAGAAACTCAATGTCCACCCAATAAAAATACAAGCTTACCATGATGGAGAAATACTGGTTCCTGACTAATCAACCTTTTTGCAAACTCGTTAGTTAAAGTTTAATTTTTTTAACTACAATTCAAAAAATAATAATAGTTTCACATGCCTATTTTAACAGTACATTCCACTCAGCAGACAAACTCGGTTTAGTGTCTCGGAATGAAAAATGAATGAAGCCGCTGTACTAGTATAGTACTACCACCGCAAGCAAATGCTATATCCATATAGTGCTACTACGGTACGCTTCACCTCCTATACCCTGCCTGCATGCATAAAGACATTTTAGATTTTCCCATCATCTTTTTTGACAAAGCTCACGTTCACTTTTTAGTGGAAAGGAAAAGAGGATGACGATATGACGAAGAAAATGTTTCACTATACTTTTTCCATAAGGAGAAGTGCAGTGAGTACGCGGAATAGCAGGACCGTATAGGAAAAAAATGCATTGGTGTAATACATTGCTGGGATAAGGGTGTTGTGCGGCGGATGGATGATGGAATGGAATAGAACGTCGTGAGCGAAAGGGAAAGAAAAAACCTAGTGGCGTTTTCCCTGTTTCCTCCACTCCACTCATAGATGCTCGCTACTGCCTGCTTCTGACACAAAATGCAAGAAATCTTTTTTTTCTCTACCAAATGTTCCTCAAAACACCCCAACTAAACTGCACTGCGATTTCCTATCTCTTGTAAATCTCTGTGTCTGTCTGTCCCTAACTTTTTGCTCTGCCACCACCACCACTAATACTTCTAAACCATCACCACCACCACCTATGAAAAACTTCGACTTTGTTTGAGCGACTCGCTCCATGCCCCATGTAGTAACTATCAGCACCATTATAATCATCTCTGTGTATCTATTTTCCACAGAAGATAACCATTCCTCCAACTTGTATCAAATGCGAACTACATGTAATGCAATATTGCATAATGTTTTAAAAGTGTACTACATACTACAACTTTCAATGCCCAAATATGCGGTTCGACAAATCTTTTTGGTTCTTTCGTAGTAAAAAAATACGGAGCTGAGATTAAAGGCAAAACGGATACGACATCATCGCCATCGCCTCCTAAAATATATGAGGGCACATAGTATTTTTCACACATTTTCATACACAAAAAAGAACTACCGCAACACACATCCGCTCTTTTTTCCTATTCTATCACAAAGAAAAAGCTAAAAAAAATACTACGTACAGCAAAAGGTTCTTGAGTCTTTTGAGTGGGGGTATCAAACTGGACCGGCTTTAAGTTATTCTCGACAGAAAAAATATATGCGTGCAATTTTTAAATGAGGTGATGATGGCATACTTCATAAGTTAGCCATTAGCCTAAAAAAATATTTATGTACGACGATTATTATGAATCATTACTATTTTGACATGATTATGAGTCTTCGGACGACAATTTTCCCACAATGCAATGCTAATGCTTTGATAATTTGCATGTAACAAAATTGATCAACAAGAGAAAGATTACCTCACCTCATGATCTTAACTCATCAGAGTCATTAGACATACCGATGATTTATGGCTATGATCAAGATCAGACAAAAGGCACTTTTGATCGCCTAATCATTTACTAACTTCAGCTTAGTCATCTCCCATAGCACACCAACCTGTTTTCCGAATGAAATATTCCATGAAAAACCGAATGACCAGCGCATGTACTTGACAAAGACATTAACACTCCATGGATTTTTTATGCATACCGATAAAAACAAGCCTAACTTGACGTGACGAAGCCATGTGATAAGATTAGAAGGAACGAGGGAAGGATGACGTGCGACATTAATGCCTAGCATGAATGAGTGATAAACAACTTGAGTTCCATTGAACTTCAAAAACCGTACATGTCATGGATTTCCAGGCAATAAGGCAAACACAAGCATGACATTTTATCCATAATGTACATAACGTTTACGCAGAAGTTCGCATTACTTCAGTGAAAAAAGTATATGAAAATGATTATGATGATGGATGGATTGGACCAATTGAAAGACAATTGTCATTCCAACAATCAACTTTAAAGCGCAACAGATTTAAAGTTACTAATTGTTGATATGACAATTGTATTTCTATTGACTGCCTTGGATTGGACTCTCAACTAAGTAACCGTAACTGCGATGACAAAATTTTTGCCTTTTTCCTTCAACGACTTTCTTCTCACTTCCTTCCTATGATGTCTTTAAAAACATCTCTGTCGTTTCCAATTTATTTGATGATTCGGGTAAACAGGAAACGGAATTTAGTTCCAAAATTTATGACCCATTGCACATTATTGTTCTCTTGACAAACAAACGGGTTTACTTAAATGAAGGGTAACAACGACATTAAAAATAGGAAGACAAAATGGTCAGAGAAAAGGTCGCAACAATTAATTGAGCTATTAAGCATACTACAATATGATAAAATATAAATATGATATGCATCATATGCCTACTGATCTGATTAGAAATTATCTTAATTTAATTATCATGAATCTTGACATCGACAACGCATTAATTTGCAATATTGCTATGTTATGGAATGTCTTTGTTCCTAAAAAATACAGACAAAAACAACAAAAAATTGGATTCAAATGCAAGAAAGTTGTAAGGCTTTGCCTTTAAAATACATATATATATAATCTACCATACGTAAATAGTAACGTCATCATTCAATTCTTCATTCATGCCATGCATGCCTTCAGAACTAGATAATATGTATTGCAAATAAAGAATGGACAAATGAATAAAATCTTGGGTCATTCTAAAAGTCCAATTAATATGGCCAACACTCGGTAAATGTTTGCCTTTAACGGGTGCATGCCATTACCGAAAACGTTAACTTGGTAAACGAACTTTTATGAGAATAAAAAACTTGGAATACATCCATAATTGTCCACCTACCATTTTGAGCGTTCAGCCAACACAACTTCACACAGCAGCAACAATGAACTTCCTTACTATTTCATCCACAGCACAGTAGAAATGACTGCAAAAAATTCAAAAGACACCACAACTTAATTTTTCAGTTTTTTTAAAACACAAACTAACCAACTAGCACAGTAATCATGATTTGTAATTAAAAATGCGTGCTCTTCGTAATACAAGGTATTTTGTCGGAAACGACATCGACATGATACGAAGTCCAAAATGTTCTAAATTGCTTTTAGGTCTTCTAGACGAACTACATAAATCTTTTTCATATCTATCTCACTTTCGCAAAATAAAATCAGAATTAATATTCAAAACAAACCGACACATACAGTGCGGCCTACAATTAAAAACTACAGAGGCTACAGAATACGAATAAGAACGTCCTACTTCAACAGTAATATCTCATCGAACATACGTAATACGTGTACTAAAATGCCTAATGACCTAACGATATTTCGTATTTTGCACCACCGAATATACTACCGGATGTAGACTGCCAGCCAGTGACTCGATATACAATTTTCTTCACTAAAAGTGCTAATATCCACTAATGTAATTCGTTAGATAACACACAGTACGCCATCAATCGCCTCCTCCGCTGCCGTCTTCGGGAAAGCCAATAATGTCGGCGTCGTCGACTCGACAAGCGACAACAAAACAAAACGCCCGTGTTTATATCTCAGACAGTACACCTTGATCAAGAGCAAGCCCTACACAATTCTATTAATTGGGGAGGCTAGTTTGAAAAATGTTTAATGAAATAAATTTATCATTCGCCCATTACCGCTGATTTTTTTGTCTTAAAAAATATTCCAACTCCTCGGCAAACCACCACCGCCGACACTAAAAAGTACAAGCATAAAATACGACTGATGCAAAAAGAGGTAGCGTATATCGAGTTGTATCGGACAGTGTTTGAGTTTGAGACTTTTGAGAGGTGAATCCCTAAGCTGAAAACTCTAATAACGACGACAATGAGCAACTTGAGTATTAGGTTTAGTGAAGTGAGTCTAGAGATGAAAAAGAAGGGAAGAAAAATTTAACATGACATGGAATGAGTAAGCAAGAAAAAGTAAAGCATCGAAAAATACGTGGGAGTGTATGGGACTGAATACAGGGGGAATTACATGGGAAGGGTAGCCCTCATTTTCTATTCGTATTCATTCCACGCTTTGCGGAGCACAATGGTTTAGCATCGCACAGGCTAATCTTTTTAGAGACTGACTCATTCAGAGAACAGAGAAACTCTGAAGAGATTTTTTGGGCACAAACAAACTCAACTGAACTGAACCCGACTACCCGAACTGAAGACTTGAAGAGTGAAAAATAATATGACAATTTTTACACAATGGTCTTGTGATAAAAAAATCTAGTGAAGATAGATGATGGTTTTATGATCTGATCTGGTATGCATATTTCTTTCAAATTCAAACTTTTTCTTTCGGCCGAGTCTCATTTTTTCATCATTTGAGTTTGAAACCAATACAATTAAGTTAAATGACATGTCGATTACATGTACCGAATCTGACTGATGAGCAACCATTTAATTTAATGACCGGTGGAAGAGTAAAGAACTTCCAATTTCGATGTGAGCGACATTTTTAAACCGGCAAATAGCTGCGAGCAAAATAAGCATCATTGTTACAGCGAACATTGATTGCTGAATGAAGCCATGCATTCAACTGTTGAATTTAGTGGACCTACTAAAGAACTGGAAGAACAGGATTTTCAAACCTCATTTTTAATGCTGTTTAGCAACTCATCTAGTTTGAAGAACGATATTATTTGAAAGCATTTCGTTGTCGGCTACCTTCCTTGTGGAGCGGAGAAAGTAAATGTGATGCTCAAATATTTCTTTGTTTTTGTTCTATTATATATTGTTCCGAAGTGGGGCAATCTGAAAAATATTATCTTTCATGCGACACGGCGTGCTGTTGCATAAATTAATATCATTGAATCATTGACAAAAATGCATCCGTCTATGCACAACATTTTACGATAGCCATTCGGCAAAAGGATGCAAGAATACCTTACATGATGCGTGGTAAATGTGTTTAGTATTTAATTTAATCTCATTTTTAACTAGAATATCTCGTCACTGTCACAGTTTTCGCCGAACTTTGCTTGTCCATAGTCCATTTGTCATGTTCGACTGAAGCTTCATGTTTTGTCTAAATGTTCTTCGGGAATAGTACTTCCTTGTTTAGTTTCTTAGAAAAAATTGGGTAACCCGCCAAGTCGATGACAGCTTTACTTCAATACTCAATTAATTATTCCATAATTTCTTGTTTTCCTTATCATCGTCTTGTTTGAGTTTAAACTATATATCGCCAAATATATACGCGTTACAAATGTAAATTAGTAAATATTAGTTTAGCGTACAATGTATCCGCGTAACAATTAATCCGACGTATCAAGCCGAGCGAAGCCAAGCGAGCGCTACGAAATTGTAGACCACTTTAAATCGTTTACAAGCCTCCTCTGACAAAGTACGTTTTCATTGAAAGAATCTTTCGTAATTCCGTCAAACTAGATAAAAATGATTAACTATGTATTTAATAGTGCCCATAAATTAAGTCTTGTACTGATCTTTTATCTGCAAAACTAAAAATGCATAAAAAATTCTGCATGAGGAATGACAGGCATGCGTAAAAGAAAGAAATGATAAAGCATGATAAACTGTCGGTCGATTCTTGATCTCATACCATTTCAAAACTATAAATCCTTTTTACCGGACTGCTCTTCTTGGGCATATTGCCGTCCACAATCTTTGCCTTTGCTACAGCGAGTTTTGCAATTCCTTTACCTTAAAAATCATCCGTCAACACCCTAAATTAAACTTCCATCGTTCGAAAGCAATTGTTGTTATCAGCGAGTTTTTAGTCATCAGCATGAATCATAACTCAAGATTTTTGTATAACACCTTTCCAATATCAATAGAATTTAATCATGTTCACGTAGCTATTTTCACGTTTTACATACACTGAAACTTATCTACAAGGCCCTTCCATGTAAGGCCAACTTGGGTTTTAGACCAGGATTTTAGAAGGTATATTGGTTTCCATGTT
>JAHZNI010000483.1:0-14819 GCA_027744415.1 Seira ritae
AAACGGAAATTCCTTCTTTGAGTTTGATGGTGCCGGTGTGGTAATGGTTCTTCTGCTGTGATCATAATGCTACCTTTTCAGTGATCTCTATGACAGGGTTTGTGTTGACGCTGCTGGGTACCAGCGGGTGAATGCGAAAAGGGTATGGTTATTGCACTGCGTTTTTTTCTTGAAAGGAAAGGAGAAACGCAATAAAAAATAAGTCAAGAAGGAAAGGAGATGAAAAAAAGGAAAGGGAAAACTATTTATGGAAAAAATACATATTTATGTAGGAGACGCTTCACATTACGTAATGTAGGTACCAGTTTAAACATCCGAGGGAAAAGGAAAGGGTTTGAAAAAGGGCACAAGATAAAAAATTCCATTGTTCTAATATGTTTGATTCAGCGAAATGGAAAGCCCGGAAATGATGGATATGAATTTCTGAATTCTGAATAGGTTTTATAACGATCATTTTTGTACGTCTAGTTGCCTCATTGGCAACTTCCAGCTAAGCTGGTAATAAGATGATACGCGACGCATGACACATAGGGCTATTGTGACGTCATGTTGAATGGACCTATTGAGAAAAGTTAATGAAGCAGTTGAACAAAACCTTAATCTTTTCCCATCCATTTCACTGTCTCAGGTATAATGAAGGGAAGCTTGATCACAATCATTTTGAAGTGGGTAAATTAAATAAGCAAGAAGCATACTTGGATTTTAGCTAATTCTGTGAATACTTATACTTACTTAAGTAACATAGGTACCTTCCTCAAATGATTCCTTGTTAGCTGAGCTGTCCTCGTCCTTGAAGAAAGTTTTTGTTCTGTGGAATCATCCAATGGCAGTGAGAGGAAAAGTAATGTAGCATATTCAGGATTATAAAATGAAGGAAGAAATTTAATTTTTTTATCCTTCCCTTCTTCTTTTTCTATTTATCTAAACTCTAATGCATCTAGCCTATTTAATGCTATGATCAAATCCTATGACTTATATGAACGAATGTATGAGGATTTTGAGTCGTCTTTGCTGTGTTCAAAATATCAAAGCAGAACATTCATTCAATTTATGTACAACTTCCACCAGGAGTTTTCTCTCTCTTGAACTGAAATTACAAAATAAAATTGACAATGAAGAGGGATGAATGAAGGGACATATATTTTCCTTAATAAAGTCTGATAAGGGAGGAAGTGCGAGAAGAAAAGAAGAATAGATTCATGTTTTTAATATACTACATAGTAGAAATACATACATCATATATGTCATGCTCCTTTTCCCATGTGTTCCAGGATTTCATTCAGCGAAAAAATTACATTCATATCCGCTTTTACTCTCAAAAAAATCAATATAGAATGGGAAACGTTTTTCCTTTCTACAAGGAAACCCTTTTTCGAAGTGACTTTAAGAGAAGCACACACACACTGTGATATTGAAGATGAAAGTAATTCAGTAGCATCTTTAGGGAAAAAACTATTTTTTGGAGGACTTTGGACTTACCGCTCTTTCACTCACTTTAAGACTTTGTTTGTTCGTTAAGCTGTTCTGATGGAAGTATCTTTTTCTTTGTTTGAACAACTGAACAAGCACGACGGAAAAAAACAAAAGCGAATGAGAAAGCATAAAAGATAGAATTCTTTTGCTTCTTGTAACTAGAGTCTTCATCATTGCAGATTTTTTTTACTTGGAGAATGATGTCAATTCCTTCAAAACTTTTGGGAAAAAATTCTGTCAGTGGTTGGAGGAATGAGAAATTGATTAATATAAAGCTATGCTGGTTCTTCTCTAGAATGGGAACAAAGTCTGAGACTTCATGTTGCAAGAAATGTCGTGGGGAAAGGCTTATGTTTTTATGTAAGGGTTGACTTGCTTCATGACAAAAGTGACAGAATTCAAATGTTACGTGAGGTCACTTGACACGCGAAAACTTTATCTGTGGGAAGCAGCTTGTGTCCTATGTCTAACCTTCCTTAGGCTATAGACATACAATTTGATTTTGAAAAGTGAATTGTAATTAGAGCCGAAAGTTTAGAGAAGAGACTGCTGCTGCTGTTTTTGCGATTGATTTTGTTTTCCTTCATGAGTGACTATCCATTTCCCTGAATGGGATTTCGAGTTTGCCGAGTCACCATGAAAAGTGAGAATAATGTGCCCTGAAGCAGTTTTCAACTAGACTAGCTGTCTCCCGACAAAGCGAAATCCATTTTCTTATCTTGCTGCTCTCTACTTGACTCGACATACATAACATAATGCAATAATGGAATGAAGTAGGAGCCTAAAACGATGTGCGCATTTAATTGGAAATCTTTCAGCTCGAAAAGATTCTAATGGAGTATGAGGCTTTTACTATTACGTAAAATTTAATTCTATTTTAAAGATTCACCTTTTCTTTTTCTTTACGCGATTATCTAAATATTTTCTAAAAAATTGATAGTTGCGGAATATGCACGCACTGAAAATGTATGTATCAAGTTAGGACTTCAATCGAATGGAGTTCTCCTCGTTTCATTATAAATGGATTTCGGAACTTTTACCATTTATTTCAATTCTGCTTTCAAATTTCGACGTAGCAATTAAAACTTTTTAGCGAGAAATTATTATGCTCCCTTGTGCAAAAATAGTGGAGCTTGAAAGGAACTTGTTGAAGTTAATCAAGATATTTTCTGAATCTTCTAAATGTTCGACATTCACAGAATGCTCATTCTCTGAGTTGCTTTGGACCAAGTTCCACTCTTCCTAATCAAGAAAAATAGAAACTTAAAACTGGAGCAGAACAAATATTAGGACAAATTCAAAGCCTGCCTGTTGATTACGCTTACGTTTTAATTACGGACAACCTCGAGAAAGCCGGTTAAAAAACGCATGCACAGTTTGTCTTAATGACGTTTGCCTTGTTTTTTTAGGAGAATTTTTAATGTTTCCTCATAAATCTGTTTTATGGTCCTTACTTTGTTCATATAGGTACCTAAGTCCTATTACATGGACTCTTCTGATAAAAAACAAGAAGGAAAAAACTTGAGCTTGTTTAAATGGGATAACTTGTAGCTCAACTAGCTCTCTTGGAATGAGTTGGATCTAATCTGTAGCATTCTCTATCAAAGTTTTTGAAAGCTTGCCTTAGTTTCAGAGTTTATTTTGGATATTATGTTTTTCTCTAAAAATGCGGGATTAAGACTGTAGGTTCTGGTGGGATTCGGAACAAATGCGCAGATCTGTAAATACGGCACATGTATTGCAGGTGATGGGTTGAGACTGATGGGAAATAAGAGGAGAAACTTCAGATGCAGGGATTTTGAAAGGATAAGATGGATCAGGCTCGATTTATTTTTCTAGAAAAAATTTCACGGTGATTTAAGCATTTTTATAACGTGCATTTGATAAGGTTGTTATTCCCTCGTGGGAGAGTTGAAATTGTGTCAGTTCGGTTGAGCGGACTTAAAGAATAGGTATATTTACTGGACGGAGGAGCGTGGGATATTAGAGCTGGGAGATTACAATGGAAAATTCGAAGACAAAAAGTGCAAACTAATGCAGGGTTCTCTTTCTTTTCCTGTCTCCTCCGTTTTCCTTGGATCGACTTGGATATCTGTTGTAGGGCCTTCGATCTGGCGAGAGAAAAGGCCCAGGAGCAAAGGAAACGAGAAGAGTGAGCGAAGTAAGACGTGGGTTTAGATGCTCTCATGCACTGTTGCCAGTCTCCAGAGATGAAAAGAAAAGAGGAAAAAATAGGATGTGAAATTATGAAGAGGGAAAAGGGGAAGGAAGGAAAAGAAATAAGGAGAAATGATGTGAGCGAGTGAATAACTCTTAGAAAATGAAAGAAAAATTGTTGGAGTCTCATAGGAAAGAAGACTCTTCATTCCGTAAGAATTCCTTTGGATGTTTCTTGTTTTCCTCGTGATCATCAGTTTGAGCTTGGATAGGGGAAAAAGTTTGCGAACTCCAAAAAAGAATTTTTAAATAATAAAAAGTACTTGTACATACATCCATATTAACCCTGTTTTTACCAAAAAAAAAGTCCAGGATGTGGAATTTTTATTTTCTAGAAAATTCATTTTGCAGCCCTATCATTGTAATGATCATGATGGTAAAATATGATCAGACATGAATAAAACCCAGGGTAAAAACATTTTTGCCCATGGGTACGGGTAAAACGGGTGGGTTTAAATGGGTAATGGGCAAAAACAGTGATGATGATGATGATGATTTGCCATATACGGTATATATGGTCACCCGTTTTACACATTTAAACCCACCAGACTGAGGGTGGGTAAAACCCGTTTTAACCCGTATTAATACGGGTGGGTAAAATTAATAAATTTTACCCACGCTCATGCCTGAATATGATGATCTCGAAAGGGAAGGAAACGCAGATCTCTGCCTCGCTTTGAAGCTTACATTTCTGTTAGCCTTGGTCGGTCGGTGAGTTTTTGAGCTCAAGTCCCACTTGATGTTGATGATTTGCATTTTAGATGATGGAAAGGGGGAGAATGGAGAAGGTCGTTTGCGTATTACTCATCCTTGGAAAAAATGTGATGTTGCTTGCTTTGCAAACGCTGCCAATTCCAGGTTGACAATGTCGAAAAAATGGTTTGAGCAAAGTAGTTCCGGAATTTTCCTCTGAGGATTAATTTTCATGTGTGGCACAAAGAATGAAAAGGATGATGCAGTGAAGTTTGAAACTCAAAGCTTTTATGCAATGAACGATCCTGTCATCATACCTCTATTTAATCAAAACCGCCATGGTCTTAATCATCATTTTGACGTTTCAGTTCCAACACCAATTTCTCTCTATCTTCTTAGCCATTTTCCCACTTTGCTATCTTTGTTTAAGTATTGGTATACTACATGTACGTGTGTCACGACGGGTGAAAGTGCACTAATAAGTTTTCACAAGAAGTAAAGTTGTGATGTGAGTTGTGTAATAGTAATCGCGTCTGGCAATGACTTCAACTTGTATAAGTGTGTGTGTGTAGCTGTGGCCCTCGCTCGCTTCGTTTCTCCCTTTAATTTGGGACTTTTCGGGGAAGAATGGAATTGAGAGAGGATTCCAGTTTTCTTGAGCAAACAAAACGTGGCGAGAGGGGCTGTAGGTTTCTTGGTGGAAGAAATTAGAGAAACGTTAGAAATTGCTTATTAGGATGAAGAAAATGGGCGATTCTGAAGTGGCTCTGGCTCTATGACTCCTCTCTTCCTCTCTCAACCGAATCATGGTAATAATAAAAGGGAATATTGAACGATTGCTGAAAGCATGTTCATGGAATAAGCACAAGTGGAAAGCTCGCTCCTCAGTCCTCACTTGTTAAATAAAGGGGAAATTTTTTATGGTGGAATAAAGGAATCTCTAGAATCACGTTTCAACTCCACAAATTCCAAGAAAAGTAATAAAATTGAAAGAAGAAAGTTTTGGTGGTGATGGTTGAAGGAGTGGTGTGCGCGCTGCGATGATGATGCTGTGGTTTTATCTCTGCCTTTCTCTCTCTTTCTACTAGTTTCATTTGTTGAATGAAAATGAATGGACTTTCAATGTATAACTACAGGTTCTTATCCTTTTCTTGCGGGCGAGCGTATGATATGGAATACATGAATAACACAGACCAAAACTACGCTAAGTGGAAATCGTGATTGATTTAAAGCTTCACCATCTACCCATTCATTATACTTATTATGCAAGATCAAAGCATGCCCAGTCAGGTGGTTAAGATAATACATATGCAATTTCGGCTTTTTCCATATTTAACTTGGACAAAGTCTCGCAACCAAAAATACTGACGATCATGCCCAAGTGCACCTGCCTTCGATGCAATATACCAGAATAGAGAAAATCTTAATTAAAAAATTAAGAAGACGTTCACCGGCTCGACTTCCCCAGACCTTAAGCGTATCCGTGACTTTTTGACTAGACGCGGTTTGCAGAAATAAAGGAATCTGGCCCAGGAGTATAATACATTTTAATAGTTTCATTACTTTTATTGCACTAAAGCAGTTGCCGATTCCCTTTAACAATTTTATTGGTATAGTTAAACGTATCGAAAGTATCGAAATTAATACAAAAACGACCGAGGAACTGCAGACTACAGTTCATAGAGTTGGTTGTTTCAGCAAAATGTTCCTTCGGTTTCGTTTTTGTCGTAGAAAAAGTAATAATCTAGTCCAGATGCATTTCTATTGCGAGTTCATTCCACGAAAAATGAGCATCATCTACGGATCTAAATCAGTTTCTGTTATTTATGCATATACCAAATAATCTATAACTTCTATCTCCAAGTGGAGAAAGGAGTTAGTGCCTGAAGCGTTGGCGGGTATGTTCTCTCGATCTGGTCTGATCAGATTTCACTTTCCTTTAGCTTTGTCGAGTTCTCCGTTCGCGTTTCATCTTCTTTGAGTTGGAGGACATGTGTGTGCATTGTTCAGTCCTAAAGTGCTTTTAAAATCCTTCTCCAGGTTAGTTTTAGATACTTGGGAAGTGAAATGAATGACCAAGGACTTGTCATCACAGCAGCTTTTTAGTATTTAGTATTTTGATTTATTATCATGTTACAAGATTACAACTCAAAGTTTAGTTTCGCTTGTATTATCATTGATTTTTTATGCCATGCCTGGTTTCGTCCAGACCCAGACTGATTAATCAGGAGGAAGGCTTTTTGCTGTCTTCAACTTTGTAAATTGGATAATTAGCGTAAAATCCAGGCTGATTTTGCATTTTAACGATAACTCATGCCTTCTCATATTTCTTCATACTCATAATTGGAGTAGCTTAATTAAATTAGACAGGTCTATAATATAGTAAATTCTTTACCATATCAAGGTCCTATTATATTCTATTCCATACACTGCTGCCGTACACCATATCAATTTCCATTTGTTCTATTTTTCAATGTGTTATTCTTAGGATTCCGAGAATGAAATGAATGTGGTGGTGGTCTCTCTTGAATGAAACTTTCTCGTGTACCTTTTGTCGTGTATATCGTTAAGATTGAATACGTTTGGAAATATCAAGAGTGAATTTGCCTCAAGAGTCAAGAGTGATTGTGAAGGACATGAAATTTTTTTGGTACATAACTCTTTAAAGTTTATTATTGTGTGCTAAATTAAGGGGAAAAGTAATTTTTGATAGTGAGTTTTGCATTACTACTCTGTTACTTACTGCCTGCCGTCTGTATGGGACGACGATGATGATGATGACACGTCAGTCAGTAAGGTTTAATAAAATACATTAGGGAAATCTTATAGAAAATGACATGGATCTGGAACTGGTCCGTCGGAAACTTTTCCGCTTTCATAACATAGCCAGAGCTCATGGCTCGTTCTTTGGGTGAGCAACTAAACAATATACATTGAGCTGTAAAAGATCTCTAGAACTTTTTTCTCTCTCTCTGCCTTTATGTATTATTCAAGAAAAACTGTCTCTGTGTTTTTGTAATTATTCTTTTTGCCGTAAAAATGTCTTTAGCAGTAAAAGCGAATAAATAAATAAAGTGGGATTTAAGATTTTATATTTTTCTCTCTCGTAAATTGCGCTAAAAATATATGAGAAAACGTAATTTTTATTGGTAAAAATTACTTAGTGCTATTATTTTTAATTATCATTATCAGCCATATAAAAGTGCAGATATGCCGATGTAAGTAAACTTAAATCAGATGAAAAAAATAAATCGATCGCTCTAGATAAAAACATATTTTTGTGGCTAATTGTGATTTGGTTTTAGGATGTTATATTATGAAATGAAAAGTAAACATATTTTTTTCTTAGAAAAAAAATGCGTAGAAAAAATGTGAATGAATGATCATGATCGTGTCTCCATTCTCCGTTCCGGGTTTGAGCATCGATCAAGCGTGGGAGGTGATGGTCCTTTTATAGCCGTTGACTCTAGCTCTGATTGATAATATTATATCGTAGTTTTCTATGGCGTTTCTTTTGTTTGCTTTTAACTTCATTAGTGCGTAGAAAAGTTATTGGTGGTTATTTAACCAAAAAAGCGAAAGCTCACCTGGCATTTTATTGTTCTATTTGGAAGCGGCTTAAATATTCCACTAGTTTACTTTATTCTTGTTAGTGAAAAAATATCAATTCATTTTAACGAGCTACTTCCAGTGTCCCAGTTAAGATAATTATAGTCGTATTGGCATTCTATTATTAGTAGTCCAATTTGTTTGCACGTGGCAGTTTAACAGTATTTGCTTAAAATTAGTTTAGCTGGTTAGGGAATATTTTTTGCGTATCATGCGGCTTTCTTGCACGTTGACGTTGAGCGCCCTAAGTACGTAACTGTAGATGTAGACTGTGCAGCTAGCTCTGTCTGTAATTATTTGGCAGTATAAGGCTCAGGCATGATTATATATTTATCAGCTTTAGTAAATAATATATCGACCTTACAGCTGGTCTTATTTTGACAGATCTTGACCCTGTAGTCCACATGTCGTGCATGTTTTAACTCTTGAACCTGGTTAATTTAATGAATTTGGATTGTAAGTTGTAAGATTTTATCAAGACTGTGTGTTTTCTTAATTGCAGATATAATGAGATGGGGGCGTTGTTAGATAAGCCCAAAACTGAAAAGTACAACGAACATGGTGATTGGAACGGGTGAGTTAATAGCTTGAAGAAATTTTTTTTTATTCTGTAACAGAAGAGATTGCAGATTTAATTATGCTTGACCTAATTATCTTGTAGACTCCGCTATGGCCTTGCCAGTATGCAAGGCTGGAGGATCGAGATGGAAGATGCCCATTGCGCTGTCATGGGTCTGCCCGGATCCCTGAAGGAGTGGGCGTTCTTTGCAGTGTTTGATGGGCATGCGGGTGAGCGGGTCTCCTCGCACTGTGCAGATAATCTTCTAGAAACTATTATACAAACGGAGCAATTTTCACGGTACGCTAATGAGGAGGATGTGTCCATTGATGAGATCAAGAAAGGAATTAGAGATGGTGAGAAACATTGAGTCCTTCAATCATTTTTTAAAGGTCGAGGAGACTTAGTGCTATATATTCAATTTGCATATTTTGTCGCAGGATTTTTACTGCTCGACGACAAAATGCGGAGTATACCAGAAATGGCAAGTGGAGAAGATAAAAGCGGATCAACTGCCGTGTGTGTGCTAATCTCCCCCACTCACCTGTACGTCGCAAACTGTGGAGACTCCCGGGCAGTGATGTGTCGGAACGGCAGGGTTAGTTTTTCAACTCAGGATCATAAACCAATCAATCCCGCAGAAAAGGAGAGGATTCAGAATGCTGGTGGAAGTGTAATGATTCAAAGGTAAAAAGAGATCCCTTGCATCTATCTTTCTCGTCGAACAAAATTCCCTTTTCCACACGACTCCATAATTTATCAAAGAGTGGAGTAGTCAGTGAGTGGATGAAAAGTAAACATGAGAAATTAAATGGAGTAGGCATACTCTCCAGAGCTTGTTTTGAAGTGGGAGTTGTGTTTTTGCGTTTCTTCTTTAAATGAAAATTCATGTGTAGTTTTAAATGCGCTACTTACAACAAAAAAGTGTATGTCACTCGGCACATTTTGTTTATATCTCGTTTCATTCTTTTTCTTCTGTGTTTTATGAATATAAATGCAAAGTCAATAATGTATTTGTGTAGAGAGCAAAAAAACATTATTTCAATGACATTATAAGTCTTTGTGAATTGGTACTAATGAGGATATTAAGAAAATAATGGGTAAAATGACGGTGGCATGATAATAGTGTTCTTTTTTTATCGTTATTACAGGGAAGCCGCGATAATATGAGTATCGTGCTAGTAACTTTTCCTAACTGTCCTCCTCCAGAAGAGGATGCGGCACAGAAGGAAGCAGCATTGGAGGAGCTGCTGAAAAACAGAGTAACAGAATTGGTAAATGAGTCTGGTGGCGCTATTGAACTTCCCCATATATTACAAACTCTTAGCGATGAAAATATATCGGACCTGCCTCCTGGCGGTGGTCTGGCTGCCAAGTAAGCCATTAGCTCGTAATATGTTTCATTTATTCTTAATGGAGGGGGATCAAAAAGAACATTTTCATGTCAACTTTTACAAATGTAATTATGATATTTTGTCTTCTCATTTTAGACGACCTTTTATCGAGACGGTGTACAAATCCTTATGTCCGAACAGCGCTGACACAGTGAGTCCATTTTTCTACAATGTTTGAACGAGATGACACAAAATTTGTCTCAATTAGTTTTGGTAATCTTTGTTTCTTCTTAGAATGAACCCTAAATAGGAGTAATGAGACGATGATCAGATCATAACATGGAAGGAAAATAAACCACACACACAGAGAAAGAGGATGAGTGTTAATAGGGACAATGTGCGCGATTATTTAGAAGAAAATATGTTTTCAATGTTCAATAATTTTATTAATTTTACCCGTGGTGGTGTGATGATCAGACTTCTTCAAACTTCGACCATTTCTGAAAATCTTAAAGTCTGTGGCTCTCTATTACAAAACAATACAATCCAAAATCAAACATTTCACACACTCCCATCGACACACATTTCTTCGTCAGAAAATTGTATTTCTACACGCAAAGATGATGACGGTGATGATGATGAGATGAGGAGGACATCGATACCAAATCCAATCCAACTGTATCGATTGACCTGCTACTGATTTTAAACTTTGGATCACACAAATTATCTTACCCTTATTTTAAGATCGGGATTTTCAAAACGGGCAATTTCAAGAGGAATAATTCGACTGAGAGGTGTAACAGAACAATGGTTACGACTTTTTAATCATTCGTTCCGAAGGATAAAATGTAAAAAGTTTTACCAAAAATATGATAACATTTGAAAAATGTTTTTGAATAAACTATTATATCATGATGATATACGACAGTCTGGATTTTTTTCCTACATTAGTAGTTTAATGATAACATTTAATAGTAGAAACAACTTACTTACGAATAATGTACTACTACAAAGCATTATATACGGACCTGTTGTAAAATGTACATTACATACCCTAGTATAAGATTGTGTTATGTAAAAGTGTAACAATTAGAATTCATTTGTTCATTTTCTTTTTTAAAAATGGATGAATCATGAATATTATATAACATATAAGCTACCTGTTGTTGTTTTTGTTCATTTTTGCTAATTACAACACACGTACTATTTACACAAGTTAAAGTTTAAGCAATGACCGCTATTTCATCTGTTAAGCATGAGGCAAACTCTTAGAACGGGTCCTTTGGATTCAAGAATGGTCGTAGAGAAAGCAGCTAAGTCCTTCCGTTTTTTGCATGAACCAAGCACGATATCGTTCTGTACTCTGTTTTCAGCTTCTCTCTTTTTGTGACTCTAAATCTTTACTACGGAATAATAAGTCTTGTTGCACCATTGCATTGTTATCATCATCGTTGTTCTCTTTCATTATTATTATACATAATTCTGTAAACTCAAATAAGGAACTATGAATTTTCTAGATGTAATGTAACGTGAATGGGTGATTAGGATTAGGGACTTAGATAGATAGGCAGAGAAAGTGAAAAACAAAAAACTAATTAGTGAGAAAACTTTGAAGTAATTATTGCATGGATAAAAAGTAGTATAATATTTTCGATTGTTAGAAGGAACGTCAATCGAGAAGAAAACAGTCTATTGGAAGAACTAATTTTTTCCTAGCTTTATCGATTAAATACATTATGAAATTAAGTACAGTTAATATGTCTATTTTTCTTGTTGTCTGTGCGTAAAGAATTCTATAGATAGCTGATGAACGTAATATTCAATCAACATAAGAGGAATTCATTTCTTTTTTCGACTATATCCCATCCAATTCACACGAATAAATATTGCCCAGTGAAAGATTAAAAAATTGTCCAAAGCTAAAGACGCGATCATACTACAATCCTCCATGTTTTGTTTACTTTCTTAACAATAAAGTACTAAAATAAGTTATGTAATACATAAATGTACATACGTCTTGTCAGGGATTTAACAGTGAGGAATTTTAATCGGACCTGAGGCTTTATTATACATGGAATAATGTAAGTGACTTAAGTATTAGCATAAATTACTCGAGTCGTTTGTTTCACGGAATTAGTGTCTGATTAATTGGTACTTATATAATCAAGAATCATAATTAGATAAGAGTTCACATGTGAATGCGAAATGTGGGATGCAAGCATGAGGAGAGGGAATGGGTTTAGTTTTCCTGGCAGTACTCTAGTTTCTCCTAGAAGTCTAAGGTTTGAAATAAGGGATGTGTGACGGGTGATGTTTTAGCATAAAATTAAGGTCTTCATTGACGTGAGTCTTCAATTCATGCTTACGGAATACATAAAAAGTTAATCAAGGGATGAAGGCAGTAATGATATTTTTTCTTCTAATTTTTATTAGTTGATATGTAATTATAACATTGAAAGCATAGCATAAAATAAAAATGTAAATTAGTGGTAGGACGTAAATCTAAGAAAGGTTTTTGTCTTCTAAACTGTCATCACATCCATGTCTAAGTATATTCGAGTAAATCTAATCTTAAATATAAATAAACCCCTTTTCGCGTGTTTCTTTTTTTGTAATCGTCCCACATTTTGAAAATGTAATAAAATTAAAGCTCGGAGATCGAGAGTGGATTAGTATTACCACACAAACACGCGACACAAAAAAACTAAACTAATATACGAAAGAATAACGAGGAGTAATATTACCTGATTTAGAGAATTTTTTTCTTTCATGTAAAATATCTTTCTAGGCTAATTCAGATAAGAAAATCATGGGCTGCGCATAATGAAACTAATCATCACTATTTTTATTATTATTTTACCCCACAACTCCTATATTACTTTAAGAAGCGATAATGTCGATGCAATGTTGCGATAAATATTCTTCTCTCTATCCAAGTTTTGATTCCTAAAATATAATTATTGTGTGTGTATGAGTGCTGCAGTGTAACATGTGCATACGTATGACATGACAAAAATTAAACTACAAAGTCTTCTCTTTATTTCTCGAAAAATAAAAAAAATATACTGAAAGGACTATAAATACAAAACAAAAATTTTGACCTCTTCTAAAAGCAACGTTTTTATGCAAAAACATTTTCTTTGAATTTCTTTTGAACTGAACAAAGAACTTTCTTAATCGAACTTCTCTCTAGAAAAGGAAATGAATGGTGCATGCAGAACAGTAAAACAGAACTGAACTGAGCAACTTTTACTCTTTATTTCTAGAATTTATATCCAAATCCTACCAAACCTAAATAAAACAGAGATATTTTTAGAGTTAAAAACTAATTATGTCTAAAAAAATTAATGGTAAGAATGCGTTTTCTTGCTGTAATTTGCTTTAATCCTATAAAACCTTCAAGCTTTAAGTATTTTTTCTTCTTCATCTTACAAAACAATATCGTATATGGCACCACCAATGAATTTAGCGCTATGCATTTCTGACAAATAAAAAATGTTTATGAAAAATGTAAATAAACTGGCTCTCGTGTTTTCTTATTTAAAATGAAGAGTTATTGTAGGAGGGGCTATGAAGAAGCTGAGATGCTGATGTTAGTGAAGTTGAAAGTTATGATTTTCAATTTTTTATTTGGAACATGAACCGCGCTTTAGAGGCATAAAAACCTTGATACTGCCGAGTAGTGCTCCAAACTCTCGGATTTAGTTCATGTTCTCGATGTCACTGATCAAAATGATTAGGTGTAATGGGAAAAATAGAAAGTGTATTATTTTAACTAGATAGGATTTCAGGCGAGGAGTTAAGAAGCACAAAATAATTACTACAAATGAATACGATCAATATATTATTATTATAATTATGTCGCCGTATATGAGGTAGAACTTGTGTATCGTAAAATGTATTTAAAATGAGGATTGTAAATGTAAAAAAATGTATGTCAATCTACATTTAAAATATAATGAGATGTGAATATCGTCGTGTGTGTACTTTTGAAATGTACTGTCTAAGGAAAATCGTTTAAAGAACAAGGTACATGTACATCATTATGATTATGAATTATTTTAATTTTAAACAAATAAATGTGGTGATTATTTAAGAAAAGTTGAAAAAGAATATGAAAAGTATCGAGTTTATCATTTATTCTTCTCGTAATCTGGACCAGGCATTTCATTTTTGAATACTTTACACTTGTTGAATTTTTGGAGTGTGTAAAAGGGTTTCATGAGATATTTTTTAGCTGAAGCTGAAATAGTCACATCCGCAGTTGCAATACGGAGTAAGTGAAAGTTTCTGGTTGGCGCAGCATGGATGTGGTTGATTTGGATTGAAGAATCGCTTTGTAAATTCCTCTTGCTCAGCTTCTTTCTGTTTCTGCATTTGGATCTCCCTTTCCCTCTCTCGCCTCTTCTCCAGTTGTTCCTGGACGTATTGTGGTTCGCAGAACTTTGTTCCTTCGCAAATGAATTTGCTTTCACAAGGATTCATTTCTGCGGCAAGCGTGGTCCAAACCCGGCGTGGGTAGTCGATCGCACCCCGACAAGGGTACAGGGGCAAATTAGGACCACATGAGAGGTGAGTTCGATCGCATTGTTCACGAAGCCTTTGCTCTGGAGTTTTATTGTCGTCAGGATTGAAATAGCCAGCGATTAAGTTTGTGCGACAGGAGAGCTCCTTTATGATTTTTACATTTTCTGGAGAAGTGTCTTCACTAAATTCAAAGGAAATTACAGTAAGGCTCCATAGATTGCTCTGTCGTTTAAATGAATTTTGTGGAATGGTGGTTACGGAAGTTCAACGGCAATAGGATACTCCGGATCAAGAACCTCTATCTCCATCTCTGGGCAAGGAGGCTTGGGGCAGCAATTCTGGACGTACTCCTGGTATTTCTCACAAGCCTCTTGTCGCTTTGCTTCCATTCTCTCTTCGGGAAAGCA
>JAHZNI010000484.1:0-24618 GCA_027744415.1 Seira ritae
TGTGCCTTATCAATACGCTGATCAAAGGTAAGCAGCATGGAAAAGCACGTAGCTAATGCAAAAGGAAGTGTGAGTTTAATCAAAGTTCAACAAAGCATTATGCATTATTATGCATTCTGTGGGAAGATTGGGGAATGTGTAAGTGAAACCAATGCAAGCAAAGCAAGCAATCATAACTCGTTTCCATAAAACCATGAAAAATCTCGTTGATTTTACTGCTGTGATGGACAACGTTCGCGTACTTGATATTTTCGCTGGTTGTGTGGTTGATGGCATTGCAGGGTTTCCTGGAGACGTTGAAAGAACCGTGCTAATTTGAAACAGCACAATCAAGATGGTTAGGTAGAGCAGTAAGACCCAATCCGGTTTATCCATTACATCGATGCGGCTATCTTTCCACAAACTAAGTATTTAAGTTTCTTACATAAAAGGTTCTTATAATTTGAAATCTGAAACACTGAACAACAATAACAAAATACGAAAACTTATCCGTGAATGTATAAAAACTTTTATGTATTGCACGAAGAGCAAGAATTTTTGCAGTCTGTATGGATGTACTTCACTTGATGGAATACAGAGTGAGTTTATTTTCGTTCCACGCAAAGTTGTAGATCAATCATCACGGCGTATATGCATAAAAGCCAATTTTATGAATGGTATGTCATTTTAATGACTCATTGAAAGAATGGCGCATTTTCCCTTTCAGCTTGTCTTATTGTTTTGCTGCAAAACAATGAAAATTATGTTTCGGAAATTGATCTATTATAGAAATGTCGTCTCGTGTAGAAATAAAATGGATATTTCTAGTCAAATAAAAGTTCATGGAAAGAGTCTTAATGTTATTTTTACTGATCCCTTTGTTTAACATGTTCCCTTAAAAATTTTCCGTTGTGGTCTCAGTATCTCACCTTCATCAGAGACGGGAAAAAATACTTTCTTAATATATTTACAGTCGTTGTCAAAAAAATGGGGCATATCTAGTCAAATACAAATAAAAGTGTTTTGTAATGACTTTGCACAATTTTACGAGTATGACTCGTATGATCTCGTAAAAGGATGGATTCGACATCTGTCACATTGAATTCACGCGAAACTGATTCAAACTAACTTTTCCTTTCAAAAGGTAATTCGTGCCAAGATAACTTTCTTGTGTAGTCAAACGTGCTGCATTTTCTCTTTCATGCTTTTGTCCTCAGTGGAATCAGAGCAGTCTAAGATCTAGGATGCCATGGTGGAATACTATCTCGTCTCTGAGCAGTTCATTCTACCTTTTTTCTTGAATTACTTATTCTCTGAGTCATTCATTGCTTGAATAATGGTTGCTTTGGAAAATTCACAGATTATGACATCATCTACAAGCACTTGCAGGTTGTAAGCACTTGGGCGAATTCAGATGATTATGTAAATGCATTCAGAGTCCGGATTGTCGCATTAAAGGTACCAGCATTTCAAAGAAACGGAATCGTAGTACACAAGCAAATAAAATGAAGTAAATGTTGTGTGAAAGCTTTCCCCAGCCAGAACCTAACCCAGTATTTCTCAGTAAAAATATTTTTCCCCTGAATTACGTATACTGTAATCTTTAATCTAATCAAATCGATTCATAATAATTCATTCAGTCAATGATGACTTGATAAGACAAAAATTTATTTTAAGATTCGGAATCATTCCATTTATCTACATCAATAGCAATTTGTCAAAAACGATCCTGCAATTTATTATTCAATATATTTTTGACATTTGATATTTTCGTTTCCAAGGTAGTGCAGTAAAGAGAGGAGTGGATAACAGTTGTGACCACTTGTGAAAGTTGTAACAATACGAAACAGGGACACAGGCCACCCACCCACGCCCTCAGTGTTTTTGCGATTCCAAATCGTGTGTGAACAACACGAAGCGCTTACATATACATCCAACTTGTAACATTACCGAAATTTCATTAAAAATGATTAAAAAGAAACCAGATTTTGCCGAAACAACGAATGCTACATGTATAGTTTGTAGGACGGGAACAGCGAATCGGTTTCCGATGCATTTTTCATATTTCCCGAGATTTGACAAACATTTTGCAACTTTGCAAGACAAAATGCTGACGAAAACGTCATTCATTCGTTTCGCATATTTATGTACTTACTTTATCTACCGCCGTTCGCTGCAACCTTTCTTCATGAAAATTGATACAAGTTTTAATGATGACTTCTTTGAGAATTTCCTTGGAATATCGTAAAGAAATATGCATGAAGAATCATGTGAAGAATATCTCTAAAGCCTATGTAGAATATTTATTGCAGTAACCCATTTCACCACAGTATTTATCCATCGCCGTGATAGAAATAACAGTATCTGGGTATATTATGTAGCCATCATGGTCTATGATCACGTTGAGCTCGGTTCGTCTTCATGGCCATGGTTTTCTTCATTGTCTGTAGTATCTCCCGATTTTTTCCAATTTCATTCTGAAGGATCTCTGCTTGGAACATTTATGCACGCAAGTTGATTTACCGATTCAATTGCCTTCATTATCAAAGTAACTTCAAAACTTATTTTTATCTCTACTTTCTTGTGCAACGATGACGTACGCAGGTATCGTATCATCATGTTGATCAAAGTAACAAGCACCAGAGTCTCCTTGGGTAACTTTTTTCAAGATGACTTGCTTCCATATTCCATAGATAGAATTACCATGGATTTACGAAAATGATTCATATTGAATGAAATCAATCGTGACTAAAAGCCACATCCTAGTCATAAGTCACACCAGGCATCATGATGCATGACATCTTTTTATGTACTGCGTTTAATGGTGTAATAATTATTGTGTAGATACACACTAAAAGTTTGACAAAATAAATCGATAAAATCCAAACTGAGTATTTTTATTTGCAAAAAACCTACCGAGCTTCTTGATTCATTGTAGCAGTAAATAAAATATTCCGCTAGTCGATTGCATTTTTGTTATTGATTATGATTTTATTGACTTCGATTTTTACATACTTTTAATTGTCTAAAAATTCTTTAAATTCTGCGTAGACGCACAGCAGTTAAAACTGATTAAGGTACTTTAAACGGGTGACATTTAAAATACAGACTATCTGTGTCACTATTTCGCAAGCAATGACAGTCTCTTTTTAAAGTATTTACGAAAAAAAGGTATTAGACTCCATACTAACTTAACTATGAGTACATTAAAATTGAGTTTAAAATAGAGGAAGATAGTATGTATGTATTAGCGGAACTTATTAGTTTTCACTCTCGCCAACATTCGTTGTCAAGAAAACTGTAGCATTTAGTGAAATGATACATTCGCAAATTGAAAAGCATGAAAGCATCAATTTCATTATAGTAAATGCAAAGGTGGTCAAAGGACAAACAAGATAGGTAACACCTTAATAAATCAAATCTACAATTAAAATAGTCCGATTCCAAAAAAGTATGAATGTAATATGGGCCATTCCGTTAAATGCTGCAAACCAGAAAAGACGCCTCAGTCCCTTAAACATAAATTGATACTTATTCATTGCCAATCGTAGAATTCGAAGGGATATAATATACTTAATATGCAAATGACGATCTGTAATAAATTGCTAGTGCGCTTTGTGGAAATTTAAGCCCAAACTGAATGTCCCCTTTGGACGAAGACCCTCTTAAATATACACGTAAAAATCTAATATATTGTAGTTTGATTTCCATTAATAATTAACCCTAATATCGACACAATACAAAATCAGAAAATTGACAGAAAATAACAATTACGTAAAACACAAATTAAAAATCTAGCTCTAGAGTTATTACATTTATTTTCAGCAGACCACTGCTCGACTACTGAAGAGGTTCGTTTATACAAAGGAGACAAAAATAAATTGTAGGTCAGGTATGTGCATTGTGCATGCCTTAAAACTTACGTTGTTCAATTTGTGAGGTGAGAAGGTATATCCTACGTTTTTTTGAAAGAAAAAAACTGCAAGTGGCACCAAAACAGTTTGGGTTGGACAATTAAAAATAATATCATGGTGAAAGAATATTTTTAGCGTGTAAGACACACATTTGAAGAAGGCGATGCACATATTTAGTCGCCTTATATACATAGACAACGATTATACAAAAAAGATTTTCACTGTTATCCATTTATTGTTACCTACGCTACCCGGGTCAACCAAATTCTAAACAAAAAGCTGTTACATAAATAGAAGAATAAAATAATTACAAGAATTAATGCATGAGAACCCTTCAATCGAGATTATTTTTCGATAAATGAATAATAATTTTAACATAGAAACCTAAATTAGCAACATTCTCAATAAAAACATTATGAGTCCATGATGACTCTAAATAATAATAGTAGCCGCGTACATATTAAGTAAACTAAATATAATACAACCACATTTTGTACAAACGTTTTGAAAATTAAAATGATATGACATAAAATGTGTATCTGGAATCATTTTATTTAAGCTGAATGAAATTTTATTTTCTGCATTCAACGAAAATTCAACGAGATTTTACGTTCCGTTTTGACACTTGTTTCGGGAAGCTCGTGGTATCGAAAGCTGTTGTTTTTAATGAATGACTTATTACGATAAATTGTTCCCGAGCAAGTTTTTGCGCTTCTGATATAAGTTATTCTCTCTTTCGGTTGTTGCTCACTGATACAAATATGTCGCAATGGCATGTTTCTCAACGGACACGGCCCGATGGAGATCTCAGATGAGAACGAATGTGACCCGTCCTCGTATCAACTGGCTCTTGAGATTCCGATCCGCCACCACGTTTCCTTCCCCATCTGGAATGATGCTTAAGTTGAGCCAAAAACCTTGGATAGAAAAGGGAGCAAAAAGCAAAACGTAATAAAGTTAGAGAAAAAGTCAGCAAAATTTGAATGTAAAGTTTGAATAAAATCTACGGAATCTGTGTTAGTTAAAATAGTATTATAAAAATATATATTTCTAGTCTGTGAAAGTTATGGACAACATTAGCCTGAATATTTATCCAGACTAAGTTAGTCAAGAAAAACTTGGCGTTAGTAATGCTTTTGCTTGGAAAGTAGATCATTTAAAATTCAAACGTTAATTATTACTTCATAATTACCAAAATGGTTCATAAAACTAATTAGAAAAAAATTATTCAAAATATGCTTTAAAATGTTAGTCTGTGAAACATGAAATTATTTAAGCCTCAAAAAATATCGACAGATGAGTGTATCGTATCAAAGAAATAAGACAAAGATGATTTCTTTCCCAATCCTAATCCTATGCGTCAAATGGTGATAAATGATAATATTATCATCTCTTATCTCAAAATCAATTCGAGGCCAGATGGCCAAATCAATACGGATTTAGCTTGTCTTTTTGAATTAGATTAGACAGTTGGACTTGCTTTTCTAATAATTATATATTGTGTATTGTCGTCTAAGCATTGTGCATCGTGTTCAAGAGATTTGCTGGGTGAAAAGAAATAAGACAAAGATGATTTCTTTCCCGATCCTAATCCTATGCGTCAAATGGTGATAAATGATAATATTATCATCTCTTATCTCGATGGCCAGATGGCCAAATCAATACGGATTTAGCTTGTCTTTTTGAATTAGATTAGACAGTTGGACTTGGTTTTCTAATAATTATATATTGTGTATTGTCGTCTAAGCATTGTGCATCGTGTTCAACAGATTTGCTGGGTGCTCAAAACTAATTTGCCGTCATTTACATAAGGGAACTTCTTAAGAACTGACTCGTGCTCTTCGCGACAATTCAATAATTCTATACCTGTAATGAGTCAATTTATTTAATGAATGTCAACGAGTAAGTTTCCTGTATGATAGAGCTAGAACGTAATATCTCCTTGGTAAGATATGAGAAGATAAGCGCAGCATCAATTCAGTTGCCATCTAACCATACAACATCTAACAACTACTTTCATATTGCATGAAAAGGGACTTTAGCGGAAACCACGTCGTCTTCTAAATCATATGATTTTATTTCTTCATTGAACAGAAATTACATGAGCTTTTGAATGTGAATTGGAAGCAGAAAGATGAACATTAAAATTGTCAAATTGAGAGAAATATAGATTCTACTCGTTCTACAAGATACTTTCATACATGACATGATAAATAGGTAGCATTTTGTCGGAAGCGAACTACAAATGGAACAATTTTTATGAAGCTATTAAAGCCAAGCCAAGCCTAAGCCGAAATCATTCCAATGGCAGTAGAATGCCATCCATTCTAGATGGTCGTGTCATGGGCTTTTGTCGTTTCAGTATATCAGTGCGGTAAGGTTAGCAACTACTAAAAATTTATCTATAAACAACATTATAAGCAAGAGAAAGGCTCTATCGGTCATTCGGCACGAGCCGAATCCTTAGACAGCAGTTAAGTACAAAATTGCTTTCACTTACTTTCCTTTTAAGCAAGCGCTGACTGCCAGACTACAAGCAGAAAAAAGGACATACATAAAAAGGCTAAAGAAGAAAGAAGGAAACGACAGTGTACGTTAGCAAGCACAAGCATTAAGGCATTTATCCATTAAACCATAATATATCTTAAAGTATTTCTGCGAATAACTGATGATGAAGGCTCTTCTCAATCACGTTTCCTCTTGCTTTCATTGAATCCGGGACTAAGGTTCCAGTGGAAGACGCGCAATTTTCGTGTTTTGCTTGAATTATCTGACTAGATCAAAGTTAATATAGAAATTATCGAAGCAATATTTTCCAAAATTATTCAATCTCTGGCGGATGGAAACTGCTGGTGCATTCTATATAAACAACGGATAATTGCCAATGATTTTAAAAATGGACCATTATGTAGCGTTGATGAAATCAATTAATCAAACTGCACAACACAATCAAGGAACAAAATAGTTATGGACTGAGGCAATAAGTATGCTTAACTATCTTTTCTTGATTCCTTATTTGCATGTTTCTATTCAGGGAAACAGTTGGTACAACACAGTCAATTATTTTTAAATTGTCTTTTATTTCCAGAATTTTGAGAAGTTCAAATTTTGTGTTGTCAACAACTATAGGTAATATATTATGTGAATATACAGAAGGTTCACGTGACAGGTCCCTACGTTTCTTCCTAATATCTGTAACAGATTCATTATATTTAAAATCTGACAAAGAGCAATATGACATCATTAATTAAAAAATCCTTATATCAGTTGTTCAACTGGAACAGAAAAAGTTTTAAGTATACGAGCAAGAGTTTCTGAGGTTCTTTAACATTTTATTTTTGTGATGAATATGAACATGAATAGACCAAGTGATTTATTCTTAATTTTATTACAGATAATTTAGTCTTAAGATCAATTCATAAATGGTGAGTTGAAAAGCAGTTTGAGAAATTTTCTGAATTTGTTAGTGACATATTCCATGTTTGAAACTTGTAAAACAGTAAACCAACACCAACATATTTATCATGCGTTCATCCGCAACCCATGATCATGGCAAATTAATTAGGTTATGCCAGAATCTGACTCCTGTATACTTCAGATACCAATTAGCACGTCCCGATGAATCATGTCACACAAGAGCATTCGACTGACTGAGTACATTATTACGTACATGATCAGGAGCAGCTCAACTGGATAATGTTAATATTATGTAAAAATTTTCACGAATGGATACAAAAAGTGAAGCTGGTAAAATACATTCCCCACACTAGAATATTCATAAATTAGCATGTTATTTTGAATCTTAACGAAAAAGTGAAAATCAAAGAATATTTTTGACGTAATGATTGCTTGCAGTTAATTTGCATTGATAGCTTTCTTTGGAGAAAATGGTTAAAGACAGGAGAGGAATGTACTATTGTTAGTAGTACTTTAGTTGTGAATGTGCTCGAGTGAGTCCAACGAATTGTACATTATGGTGCTTGCTTGCTTGATAACTTTGAATTAATTCAACGAAACATAGCTTGCTGGCGCTATCACGTTTTCATTCTCGGACGTGAGAAGATTGGGTGACGGTGGGGAAAGGAAAGTAAATAGGCTTCGTTATGCAATGTAAAAAAGGAACGCCAATGGCCATAAAGGACAATGGATTACGTAGTTCTGGTACATGGGTTGAGTTTGATTCAATCAGGATTAATCACACATAGAGTATAACTAACATTAGGTATGTTAGATGCAACTTTTTCCTGTAAAAGTTAGTGTGTCAGAGTCAATTGAATTTTTGAAGGAAAGCTAATGGCTCGATGTAAATGTAAATGATTAGAGAGTAACTTGTTATGTTTAGTAAAACGGTAAGATGATCAAAATTAAAGGCTCGAACGATTCGAATGATAACAACCACCTTTCGCTTTCTGCGATTACAAAACGTACAGGTTTTTTTTGAAAAGAGATTAGTTTGGCTAATGAGCCATCCCATTGAAGAGTCAAATAAGAATAAGATTTTGAAGCATTGGAAATGAACATGATATAATACGCCAGTCAACGTCACTATCATTATTTTGGAGATGGCAAGAAAAAGTGCGCTCACGCTTTATCAGAAGAAGAAAGACCAGAAGAAATGCATCGCAATAGAATTGAAAAGCAAAGTGTGTTCTAGCGAGCTCTGATTAATTTGTGAGCGGAATAGATATTAGAAGAAACATGCTTCCAAACGTTATGGTGGGTTAGGTACTTTCATCAGTTTACCTGTAAAGGAACTGCCGACTAGTGTGTGCTCATTCAGTCCCAGAAATGACACAAAGGTTTAAATGGAAATCAGCAGTTTAACGTACTCTTCTAAGGGCCCAAACTCCTAACGATTTCTGAAGTCGCACAAATGTAAAAATCTCAAACTCGCAAAAATTCATTTTCTTCAAAAGGTTTAAAGGAGTAAGATATTCTTTAAAATTATCGTAAGTACATCGTTTAAAAACTCAAACGTAACCGTTATTCTGGATTCTTGAGAATCATGCGGAGAGGACAAACGTTAGGGGGAAACAATTATTTTAATAAAACTGAGAGATATATTACCGAGTCTGGGTAAGGAATAGGAAGGGTGGGTAAGGAATAGTCTGGGATTGCAAAATGACCAGTGTGCCACATGTGGTAAGTGATAAATGAGCCAATCATTGCGTCTTGCCCAAGAAATAACACCTCAATTTGCGTCCAAAATCTTGGAAGGTAGGTAACTAATGAGCAGCATCATTTTGAAAGAACCTAACTACGAATTCATAAACTGATTATTGCTGAAAGTTGGTGATATGCTGGAATGCTTTTTTTAAAATAAAACTTTGATGCTAATAGCAAACGTTAGCCTATAATTTCATTGAAAATAGTCAATTGTGATAGGTCAAATCCTCTACTGTTGTCCAACCCATACATACAGTACATAACCTTAGTTTTGCTTAAAAAGGGTGCAATCCAGGTACGCATCGAATAGATTCAAGATTTGATCTAAAATAAGATCACTGAGCGGTTTTGTTGACAATTATGCTTATTCGCTAAATGATTTTTAACCATTCTTACAAGACAAGGTACACATTTTGATTTTGGTTGACTTAAACGAACTACATAAATTAGTGAATGCTGAGGTGAGAAGAGGGCATTTAATGAGCCTACAAACTCTTCAGTTCTGATGATAGTGATGATGCATTCGTGAAATAATTTTGAATGACACTTATTTACAAACTTTATATGGAATAGTTAATTGAATGTGAATCTAATTATGAGTAGGTATTTCAGGACTTTCAATTTTTAGGTCGGACTAGTAGTTACTATCACTAGGCCGCTTGAAATTTGATTAGGTATATAACGTTATAAGAGAAAACTAGCTGGCTACGATAATGTATGTAATGTTGATATTTTAAAAAATAAACTCACTGAAATCTCACTTTTGAATGTCTTTTTTGGTTAATTTAGTTTGCAATTAAGGCCTCAAATACTTTAGAGTATCTGTCCAAACTTGACACTCAAAAAGGCTGCTGTGTAACCAATCTTTTTTAATAAATGGTGGACCTTTGAAATTTTCATCGGAAACATACTACATGCAATTCTCTTTAAAACGGATACTACCTAATCGGAAAATAGTATTGTTAGTTATTATTATTATTATGCACACTATAGCGAACGGGCTTAATACATATATTAATAGTTCGCAAAAATACACGCGAACATTTTGTTAACAGCTCCTTTCTGTCGGGTATTCATGATGAAATACAGCTGCAACCACCTCAAACAATAAATTGTTAAAATGATAGCTTTATGGATGAAAGTAAATCAACTACTTCTTTTGCAAGTTTGGATGAATATATATATCGATAGATATTTTAGGGATTTGATAAGCTATAGAATGGAGGAGACATAGAACAAGTACTAATGATAGTATGCATGATTTGTGTTTGTGTGGTGCGTGTACTGGTTGAGATTATTTTGTTGATGATGCGTCACAGTGGTTGTGGAAGGATGGTTTTGTGTTAAGGACTGGGCAGATGAGACGGAAACGGAATTGGACTGAGGAGAATACCCTGCGGCTTGAGGAGGAGGATTAACAAAGTGATTTTCGAGGCCTGCACGGCTAAGGCGGGGCATTGCGGAATCACGACTGGGAAGCTCTGTGGGCTTCTCTTCTTCCTTTGGTCCATGAAAGCGCCTGCAATTTCCGTGATAACACACAAATAACAACACACATAATGCATTATTCAGGGTTTATAACTCAGAGGGAGCACAAAAAGTCTAACAGTCATAATTTTTCTCTACTGATAAAAAAGAACGAAGGGAAACTGAATGTGTCCATATACATATCTGTGCTGGCTGATACGGGTGGGCAGCATTTTGGTAAATCATTTTAAAAGTTTCTGTGAGCATTCATGAGTGTTATGCACTCCACCAGAATTATGTAATAGTTGCTGAAAAACTGGGGTGTTTTTCTAAGGGGATCGGGGTCGTACAGTATGGCATAACGTCAAAAATATTCCTCATTCGAAAAAATAGCTAAAGAATTTAATTTTATGCAGTTATGCACGCTTAAATGCTGATATTATACTAGCAACGTTAAATATTTATCTATAACTTGACATTTCCAGTTGGATATTCATGATTTTCTTGATTGGATGGACAAAAAGCATGATCTAAATGTTCACTATTTGTGGCGACCGATGCAAAATTTTGCAACATCTTACTGGATACATAAAAGTAATTAATGTTTTGTTTTCATTCTCGAGAACAGGAACATGTTATTACTGATAGATAAGTAGAGTGGAAGTAGCAATAGACGAGAATATACATAAAGATACACAGTTCTACATGGTCGAAAAAAGCTTTTCTAAAGAACATGCTACAAAAATGTACATTTTCGTAGCTCTCTAATTCGCAGTTCATATATAAGTATATATAATTATAAATGACGAACGAACGACATATACACTAAGAAACATTCAATAAGTTTACAGCATTTCGTCTGAAAATAATAAAATGCAATTTTGCATTTGCACTTTTGTGTCTATTTTGACAAATCAAGTACACATACAAGACAGCTACAACAGCTAGACTATAGACATAGATAGGCTTTTGATCATTGACATCACAAACGCGGCTGACCACAAAATGCATAAATATGACTTATTTTGTATACTTGAGATTTGACATCACTAAATATAGGCGATACTAAGACATTCTCTAAATTGAAGCGCTCTCAAAAGGAATTTAATATTTCACGGCACAAGAATTCATATCAATAGTATTCATATCCTTACTTTAATTCACTTCTACACTGCGCCGCTATCATTATTTGGATGCAATACGATTAGATTTTTATGCTTATAATGCTGCTTCCATGTTCTGACCACTTTTAGAGCAAGATAATTCGCACCTACAATAACACTGTAATTATCTATCAATCAGATTCGGAAATGCAATTCGGTTTCATGCAATGGACTAGAAACATGTTATGTATGTAGTATGTATATAGCGGAAAGAGAACACCTTCAAACACTTCGGGATAAGTAAGTAATTTTGGAGGAGTGGAATAGCTCCTTAAATATACTAATAATGCATCGACTCAATCTACTAAGAATTTCATTTTCCAAATTTCTGTTACGTATAGAGCATCCCTAGCCGAATATAATTTTGTATGATTGGTTTGACACAATAAAAAACATTTCTAGCTAGATTGTCAACTGCTATCATTCTTTCAACTAGTTTTATCACGCGAAAATGTCCCGAGTACAACTTTAGTAGAACAGTGCATTATGCACTTTTCCTAATTAGATTGCCTACATTTTTTCTTTTATAGTAATAATAAAAAAGGATGAAGTCAATACTTAAATTGAGTTGATTCGACCACGCCGCTCCAAAATTACTAATTATTACTTTTTTAATGTTAAAATGACGGTCAAAAGCTTATTTTTTCCAAAACTCCAAATTTTTAAAACGTCTACCTAGAATTCCATTTGCCCTGTAGCAATTTCATATGCATTTATAAAAGTTACGTGATTTGAATAAAAAGGTACTAATTCTCTACAGTCGCTTGTCTTTTTAGATTTGGATCTATCCAATTTTTGAGAAGGCATCCATTTAGAACGGCTTTCACATAACCAGGGCAAAATTTAGACGAGTGAAATACAAGTTGCCGACAGCAAATAGTAATTTCCTAATGGAAACGTTTTGCTCCCAGGATAATACATACCTTTACGTGCAAGAACGGCTTTCACATAACCAGGGCAAAATTTAGACGAGTGAAATACAAGTTGCCGACAGCAAATAGTAATTTCCTAATGGAAACGTTTTGCTCCCAGGATAATACATACCTTTACCTGCAAATACTGACGTTAATCTTAGTTAGAGGTTCAATGGCAACCTTATATTCAAAAGGTTTGTCTGGCTCTGACTTGTATGTTCATATGTTCAAACTTCGTTGATGTACTTTTTATTAAAGTTAATGCTAGCTGGGTCGATAAATTTTTTAGTCCTTTCGACATTCAAATGCATACGTAAATGCGTACGTGCAAATAAGCACGCAACATGTCTAATATATTAATAAATTTAACGAAAATTCTTTAGTTTTTCTTCTCAAAATAGATGTTGGCTAATATGTAAATGCCCTTGGAATTCCTGTACTTTTCGTATGTTCTTGGTAACTAATAAATACTATTCAAATACCCAATGTTTCAGCCATCAAACAATGTTCGTCTCTGTACTAAATATTTGGCATTTTTTGGTTTGTCAATTTCTTTTTTCCTTCAAAAATTCTTGTACCTTCTGTTGTTGGTTTTCTAAATGCTATTTATATTGTGCAACTTAGATTTTAATTGGGTGGACCTATTTTGCCTACATTTGAAAGAAGTTCATCCATAAGGGTATTTTGCTGCGGATTCAAAGCAAGGAGCAGATTTCAAAAATTCCCATTTTCCTTGATACCCTTCCGAATTTCAATACTTTTCAATATGAAACATCCAGACGGGCTTCAAACAAACTAGTATTAAGTAGTAAAAAATTCTAATGTCGTGATAATATACTTTGAAAGGAATTGTAACGTCGTGGCCATCTTTGGGGGATTTCATAAACCTCTCAGTACTTGGTATGCAATATGTTGGAGAAGATGCAATGAGAAGAATTACCTTGATACCCTTCCGAATTTCAATACTTTTCAATATGAAACATACAGAAATTTACGGGCTTCAAACAAACTGTAGTATTAAGTAGTAAAAAATTCTAATGGCGGGATAATATACTTTGAAAGGAATTGTAATGTCGTGGTCATCTTTGGGGGATTTCATAAACCTCTCAGTACTTGGTATGCAATATGTTGGAGAAGATGCAATGAGAAGAATTAATACGAACGTGTGTATGTCTGTTTGACGCTATTTGCCAAAGTGACTTTCTAATCTGTCCGGCAACATCAATACTGCTCTGTTAAAAGTTTTTAGAACATTTTATATCAGTATGCTTTCACGACAGTTTTACTACATTTTAAACTAGGTTTGCTTGTTGGTTGTCTGTTCTTGGTCAGATGAGTGAATATTGTGGTATGCAAACCTGATCACACTGCATACAAGAAAGTCATTAACCATCCAAAAATATATAAATAGCTAAAAACCGAAAGTGATATAGTGATAATACAATGAAAAGGACTTTCGCTAAATTAAAGCCATAAATTACGTAATTTTTATGGTCCCTATTATGAGTTTTACTCAGTGAATACAAACACCCGTTTTGTATAGAATTTGAAGACAAAAAACTAAGGACTAGGGCATAAAACAAGACTTGAGTTTAAATGCTAATTGATAATCGGCAGAAGCAGGATATTTTTTCTTCTGAAAGCCCCCATGCATAGCTATGTCTAGGTAATCCAAGACCTCGGACAAAATTGCCCTCATCGTTACTGGTAAGAAAACCGAAACTCGCACCGGAGCTATAAAAATCAGCCAGCGATTCCATTAATGTTTTATTCCCAAGTTAAACTAAAGGCGAGAGATAGAGCTATAAATGAATCTGATGCGCTTGCTGGCATCATGGCAAATGGCAGCCACCGAAGGCAGTGGTATGCAAATGAAAACTGCATGAATATTTTCTTCTTTTGTTAAGAAGTGTACCATTCAAACAAACGGAAAGGCTATAATTTGAAATTTGCATTTTACATGACAGGGCTTTTCTAATAATGGTCCAAAAAACTTGTACTTGTCGAACAAAAACATTTCGTGCTCCAGTGTCTGTGAGTTTTCTTACAGTTCTACAAACGATGCTTGTCCCACTTCCCATTGGCAAAACGAAAGCTTACAGAATAAAAGTAACAAAGTTCCCTTTAAAATTGCATAAAGAACAATGCCATTTTCCGTAAGTCTTGTGATTTTATCCAGTGTTGGTTATTATTGCATGCTCTACAGTAAAAGTTTGCCAACTTCTTAAAGCGAAAGTTGGATAAAAGGAAGCGCGGCCTCGGCTTGAGAGACATTACTTATGATGTACGCTTTACAAAATTTACTTCGAAATCCGAGTCTTCCTGGAAAATAGTCATTTTTGGTATTCTTAAGCCAAAGCGTATTTCAGATTAAGAAGTCTCTCGTGCTGAGCTAACAAGGCTCTAGTTTAAATTATGTAAAGAGAAAAGTGAATGTTTGGATGATCACTACTTAGCCTTTTCAATTAAATTATGAACAATGCGCAACTGTNGAGAAAAGTGAATGTTTGGATGATCACTACTTAGCCTTTTCAATTAAATTATGAACAATGCGCAACTGTAATGAAAACTAAAGAACATCAACAATGAAAAAGAATAAATCATTAGAGAATGGCGATCCTGGTCGAACTTAAAAATTACTTCATTAAGAATCCGAAATGACTGTTAGTCTTACCAGCTGAAAACGGAATAGCCATTAGGAGTCCAATCGTAATGAAGAATTCAAAAGTACACGTCACGCCAAAGTTGTCCAGCATCGCCACCACTACGTTGTCAACCAAATAATAGCATTAAGAGGGGGCGATCATACGACATGACGCAGAACGACCATTTCATTGTGCAGTCCAGAAAATTTTATTGATGAAACCAGAAAAAAACAAAAAAGGGTTGCTTTCATATAATAAGGTCAAGTTGGGCTGATAATAAATTTAAATATGCATGAATGTGTACATTGAATTCACGGTCAGCTCAGCTGTTTAATGTTAGAATTTGAAATTTCCCTTTTGTGATTTCTTTAGTCGTGCTGAGCTAAGCTGAAAGGTACATATTGTTATGTTTCCAGTTATGTATTCTCTTAGCATTGTCAAAAGGGTGAATGAAGGCACGCATACAATGCATTATAATTCTGCTTCAGTGAACACGATGAAGAGCTTTCTCCAGTATGTATCAACCATCAATTTGAAACCTAAAGTATGTATTACGTTGTTATGTAGTCGCCATTTATTATCCGTGAGAATATACCCCAGCTCTCATCTTTTCTCTATTCTCGTCGTCTTGTGAACAAAAATAGTCTATTTTGAGTTCGCAAATTACTCTAACAAGCAAATTATATGAATATTAATACCATACATAGCTCAAAGAATGAATGAATTGGAATCGGAACGGCGGAGAAAGCTTGTAATGGTACATTTATGGAGTTTCTTTGTTGTATCATCTCTCCCCATAAATACTCTGAATTTGCTCCCGCATATTTCATTCCATCCATCGTGTTGAGTAAATATCACGTATCTACCCAATATACTTTACCAACCACATTGATACGTACTCGTAAAATGAAAGCCTCAACTACTTGTCCCTCTTTACTCCAACACGTCTCACGACAAAGTCGATGAAATCAGCTCTGCAATAGGAACACTCTAAATGTTAAAAGTCTACGCTTGGAGCGAGTTTTCAAAAGCGGTAGGCCTTATTTGAGTTATTGAGCAGCGGAGCACATATTGCTGTAAAATATTCAATTACAGACTTTCTGGTGCCTAAGGCAGATTTTGAACTGGACAATAAAAATGGCAGACACAGTTATCCTCCAATTGAGCGGCGGAGCACATATTGCTGTAAAATATTCAATTACAGACTTTCTGGTGCCTAAGGCAGATTTTGAACTGGACAATAAAAATGGCAGACACAGTTATCCTCCGCAATCCAAAAACTCAATTCGGAGATTTCTTTTATGTTCCTGGAAGGTATGAAAAAATCATCGCGTCCAAGGTTGCTGCTCGGTTTGCTTAAGCCTTTGTTCTACGTCATGTCAGGGTTCGCTAAAACCTGCTTTCACTGCGATTGGAGATTCGTGGAACTAACGAATAGGCTTTTGGTGGCTAACCAGGTAAAGCCTTTTCTTAACAAAATGAGAATCTTTAGAGGAAGGATGATAAAATATTTGGAATTTTTTGTAGTACTACAAAAGCCAGCCTAGAAAATCCTAACGTGTAAAATTTAATGCGTCCAGCTTCTGTTTCTCCGTAAAAATCCTGGACTACGTAAGAAAACCGTATTTTTTCACAGAGTTCGTGAGTTGGTGTAATGTTCATGCATCGAATAAAATTCACGGGAGAGTTGATTAAACGATTATGTTGCGGATACTGGTGACAATGTCATAAAAAGAAAGATCCCGCTTCAGACTTGAAAACATAAAAAAATTAGGCTTTTGTAGTTAAAACTCGGGAGAAAAAAAGACTTTAGGTGTAGGAAGGACATACATTTAATAATGATAACACTCATAGCAAACAGACATTGAATTCACCACAGGAATGCCGCATGAATATAGAGAATTATGTTCGCCATACAATTTTACTTACGAAGAAAAGATGAAACAGCAAATAGGATCAGCTCCCATGGGACGTATGACCAAATAATGACCTCGATTCCAGTGAAGTAGAGAAGCAAGAACACCGGCCAGAGAACCACAATGGAGATGATACCAACAACAGAGAAGATGAGTGCCACTTGCTGGGAAATTGTTGCTCCAAAACCAAAGGACTTCTTTAAGCTCACCTAAAAGAAGGATAAACAGAACACGTTAGGATAACTCTTCCTCCTAGGAACAAGAATCATCATCGTCATGACGGTACATCAGTATTAAATACAAGGACAAAAAATTCTGAGCTATGCGACTTCCAAGAGTACCTTCTTTCGTGTTTTAGCGTGCCTACCTCCTAATCACCAAGGACTTTAAAAATAGGTAAGCCTTTTCTTATTAAGGGTCCGTTATGGCTTAGATTTTAAAGATAGGACTGCGGATAAATTATTTTTAAAATATTTGAAAATGTTTCCAGTGCGCCAGAAATTCCGGCTAAAAGCCCACTAACCAAAATATCCTTGTTGCTACTAGGTAATGATGTGATGCAACAACATTGTTCATGTATTCTTTTAATGTCAAGAAACATGCTCGAAAATCTGCTTTAGCCAATTTGTCAAGTCAAATCTCCTCTTTTGAGAGAATATTTAATTAAAAAAATTCGCATACGGGCTAAAGTTGAACTTTAATATTTGAATTCGCTCACAAAACTACATCAGTACTACATATCAAAATAGTTTTGTAGTTGCAGAAAAACAGCATTGCACTAGAAAGTGCTAGGAAAGTATGAATCAGATAAATTTATTGTGATGCCCCATTAGCATATCGCAATTGTTTATATTTAAAATGTAATATCTTCTGAACAAAAACAAACTATTTACTTGAACAGATAAAGTTTTGCTTCAAATAATGACTATTGAACAGATACTGCAGGAAGATAAGTCCACAAAATTGTCATAAATTTTAGACATTTAAGTAGAATTTCCCAATGTTTCCTTGATTCGGCACGTTTAACATGCTATTTAGTTTCTCTTGGTCCTGTTTTAGAGGTGATAGGAAATGTAAGCATAACCTAACCTAAGACATAATCATAGTATTAATTCTGAGGCTGGGGCGTCTCCTTTGCTGTATATATCATCGGTCTTTAATCTACAATTTAATAACAAAATTTGATATTTTAATTATTCGTACTCCAGACTTTATGAGTTTCTGCATCAGAATAGAAGCATTCAGTTTTTCATGAAATCCCCTTGAAGAAAGTTCGTAAAGTGAACTAATATAGATATTGATGAAATATATGAAAGTGAAAAAATATAGATATTGATAACCGCCAGAGAAAGAATGGAGGTAGAACTCTGTACATCTTTCTTAAGTGAAATCTCAACTTTCTCCATCGTACAAATAAAACTTGTGATGACTGCATGTCCCGATAGGGAAACGGTAGGTAGCGAGTCTGGCTATATAAAAATAAATCTGCAAATCATGGAAGACAGCAAACAAGAATGGTGAGCACAAGCACAACTACATCTGACAGTTATACCCAGAACGGCAGCAGCTCCGAATCGCCCACACATCTTTCAAAAATCAGCTCATTTTGTTTCGTGAGTCGAATTCTGTTTTTCGAAGCGGGATTCGATTGGGATTTTGACAGAGATGTTTTAATGGGCATCAACTATATAAAGCATAAAGTTAAATGCTGCTGGGAATCTCAACAGCATTACTTTCAGAATCACGGTAGAGTTTGCAAGACCGAATTGGGCACGGAATTGAAGCAAATAAAATTTGGCCCACGTCTTGCCTTTTACGGCTAATCAAATGTGGCATCACCACTTATTATGATTTTCTTTTTATAACACGGTCTACTTATTCTAAGACAATATCATGGGGACGTCCATCCTCAACAATATTCATGCCTTCGCCCAAAGATTGTTCAATAAATAGATAGCATAGAAATAAATAGCAAAAATATGAAGAAAAAGTGACACGCCATACAACGGAACAGTAGAGAAGGAAATTGCAAGCAACATTAAAAATTTATGCAATGGTGGAACACATTCAATTATGAAAGAACGTATTTTACTCTATTCCATTGTAGAATATACATATACAATCATATATATAATCATATGCTTCTCCTTGTGACATACATTCAGATGATTTCAAAGCGGAAGTGTCTAGTCTATCGTCATTTCCTTTGAAACATTTTGTGTCGCACATAGACACCAAACTATGCTTTGAGAATGAAAGGTTTTACATAGCATTTTTAATATTTATATATCGGTGATGTGCAAACCGCCAACTATGTGACCGCCCCTCCAAATCTCCCCGCCAACAAATGCGACCACCAACCGCCCCGCCATTTGTCAACAGCCGAAGCAGCCCCCGCCAACCACCCCGCCATATATTACCGCCGAGTTTTGGTACCGCCGACCTTATTACCCCAGTTTTGGACCGCACCCCATAAGAAATAATAGCAATAAATGGCCCACGCCGACCTCCCCGCCAGCAGCCCCCGCCAACCACCCCGCCATATATTACCGCCGAGTTTTGGTACCGCCGGCCTTATTACCCCAGTTTTGGACCGCACCCCATAAGAAATAATAGCATAGCATAGCCCCCGCCGACCTCCCCGCCAATCGATTCCCACCGGTGGTCACCCCGCTGACCTCCCCGCCATTCGATTCCCACCGGTGGTCAGCCCGCCGACCTCCCCTCCTTAAATACCCAGCGGTGTCGGGGAGGTTTGGGTCTTTTTTACCTCCAGGCGGTCCCGCCGGGCGGTTTGCACATTACTGTATGTACTTAAAGGAATCTTATATTTCTCATTGCAAATTCATATATCTCATGAATAAAAACACAATTCAGTTTCGGCTTTAACTGGCTTTAAATTTAACCCATCCACCAGTATGAAATACATAAAAAGGTGTAGAGATTTTTAAGAGATGTGGGTTCAATGTTTATGAGATCAGGAGCAATTTCCAATGTGAAAGTTATTTTCCATTACTATTTTCACTGCATGTTTTTTACAATGAGGGTTCCAGGGTTCCTACTTCTACCAGTTGAAAACGAACCATAAATCACAATGCATGAAATTGAAGAGAGCAGCTTGTATAATAAATTATCTTTTCTTTTACTTTACCAAACGGAAAGGAAGAAGAGCAAGTATAACGGCATGAAATTTTGAAGACAGCAGCATCCTTGATACAATATAATATAATATACAAAATAGCATTGCTACAATGCAATACCCAAAGCTCATAAAGTCGCGAGGGCAAGCACGTACATAAATGCTGTATGCAAACGATCCTGCATGTATATCTCTAAGTAAAAGTCTACGGTCATTATTACGTAGATGCACATAATGCTACAACGCACGATAAAAAAAGTATTTAAAACTTTTCAGTTTTCCTTGGCTAAAGGTAACATCAAGTTAGTTGGACATATATTCAAAAAAATGAAACTTTTAAACCTTTAGAGTTATTCGAATATGCGCTTTAAAGCTGTTTTAAGATTTGCGTGAAAGGCCGGGTTATTTTTGGAAAGCATACGGTATTTTTGTACGTTCTATAGAGGACTTTCTTTAACCGAATCGGGCCAGATTCTTGAATATTCTAAATTCTTTTGGTTTAAGATTGAAAGAGTTTCTCCTTGACAAAGGGAAAGCCGGAAGACCATAAAATGCTGAGAACATTTTTGTCTACATTCGAAACCGTACACAACGCAAACCGAAATATCTTTCAAAGAAATCCGAATTTATTATTTTATGCATTTTCTAACGAGTGCTCAGACTTGAAAAGAAGATTGCTATTTTTATAGTGGCTCATAGGAAAATATTGCGGGGCAGCTGAACCAAGAATCTCGAGCATGAATTGTTATTCGCATAAAATAGGTAGATCTTGCTTATGGTAATCGAGATTAGTTTCCTTTTCTTAAAGAAAACTCGTTTTCTAAATCATCAAACCTAATAAACCAACCAACCAAACCTTCTTCCTATATGCGAAAAATAGATTTGCATGTCTTCTGTCAGGGAAATGGCATAAAGTCTTCATGTAAAATTTCATGAACTTTCCTTGAGCTACGACGAGAGAAAGTTCGATAAAGATAGGCTGCTCAATATAGAAAACCAGCTTGACTTGCTACTTGCATACATTTCCTTCAGTTTAGCCTTTACTTTACTCAACGAGAAAAGTGAGGCAAGAAATCGCGGAACGGTGGAGTGGAAACATCTACCTTGAAGTGTTACAGTGTATCGTTTGCTATTACAAAGGTTAATCATCTCGGGTTACCCCTTTGCTTCTTTCATAATACGTTGATATGATTCGTAAGTTATAGCTTTCGCAAAAATTCTACACACACTCTGCTGGATTGCTGGATAGGAAGTCCAATCTCAGATACAGTCCTGGAATTTTTTTTACCAAAAATCAACCTAATGAACATATTATGTGCATTTAGTGACGACTTCAATTTCGGATTTACAATGATAAGAAAATTTAGATTGTGAAACGTACAGTTGCGATAATTGGCATTAAATGCGAAAGTGCGTGACAAATTTACCTTGAATACCGCAGAAGTCCCAGCCGCGGTTGCTCCAACCATCACCCCAGTAATGGTTTTCGACCTGTACGTTTGACCATCCATATATGCAAATAGGGCGATTCCCATGTTGCTCAAGATCACAGCCAAAATCTGCAAAAATAAATGTAATTTACGCAACACAAACAATTTTTTGCAAAACTTTCGCAATTGTTTAAAACTTACGCGAAGTCCAACAAACTGTTGGTGAAGAACAACCCATGACAAAAGATACAAGAAGGAAGTGGTCGTAGCGAAAAGTGTTAAGACTTCAGTCGCTTTTAACGTTTTCAATGAGTATGCAATTAGCCAGTTGGTCAGCACCCAAAGACAGCACAAGGTTGTACATCTTCCAATAAACTGAACTGTAACACAAAAAATACTTTTTTACATTAGAACTTTGTAGCAAAATTAGTATGCGGCATAACTAAACGAAGGTTTAAATTTTAAGTATGCTTGTCTTGCTCGGAGAAAATTGTACATGCGGTTTGCTTGACTTCTTTAAGATCTAATCTCATCATAAAAGAACCTTAGCATGGTAAGTTCTCCTAATCAGCTCTTCTTACTAATGCTCACTTTGCCCCTAACTTTCTCTGAGCCAGGCATATATCAACACACTGTTTTAAAACACTAAGCTATCCCCATTTATCTCTTAACAACTCGTGAATTTGTTATTGAAAAGTGAAGTAAAATAAGATTTATCATGGATGGTACACCACCATGGCTCGTCATCATCATCATCAGTCCACAAAATTACTTGGCCCTTTACTTTAAATATTTAAATAGGAAAAATTGTCTCCGAGGAAACTAAAAAATCGCCTTAAAAAATTGGGAAAAGGAATAGAGACTTTTTGTAGAGTGATGATATACTTAGGCCACTCATCTCTACCTTCATCCCATACCTTTCCTTCGAACTTCGAATATCATAAAATGTTTGTATCAAGAAGATTCCTGTAAGCCAAAAGAAAAAGCGAAAGAGACTTACAAGCACACTTAAGTTTTAATCTGCACACAAAAGTTCTGAGCAGATTACGCTTGGTGAAATTTCACTGTCGTATACACGCTACACTAATATTTTTCTTTCATAACATGCACACTCAAGCTGTCAAAAGTTGTGAGATGATGTTACGCCTTCTCCCACACTCCTCAAGAGAAAATGTAACGTATTTTAATATTGTTATGAAATAAGGCGATGGGATCAAACCATACATGTACATACACTGTATCTCTCTTTCCCCATCTTTTCTTTTCCGTTTCGACCACTTTCCGTACAGCTTTGAGCTGTCACAAGGACCGAGAATGGATGTGGCCCCAGGGCCATGGAAAAACATTAATCCTTCATGATTTTTCCTCCACATTTCGTTTCTCTAATACATTTTCCACCAGACGAGATGAGACCGAGGAATTATTACATTTTAGGTCAAAGATATATTTATATGGCAAAAATGAGAGGATGTGTAAGTAATCTGTCTATATTTTGCTTGATTGCCTTACTCTTACTCCATTTCTCACAACATAGCCCTGATATGTACATCTAGCGTTTTGCTAAAGGTTATAAAAGATGTTTAGCTAAGTTTTCTATAGCCAACTAGATTTTTCAGGGTCTAATTTTTCGAGAAACGGAACAGCAATGTTCCACCCTCTTTCCTATCATCTTGCCAAATATCCTCCCTCAGAGAGTTCCTTTTAAATTTATTTCTCCACTTTTGTTGACCTCTCACCATCAACACCCCACCACGACCAATAACCACTGTGTACATTTTCCCCTCCCTTCCCTGCCTTTGTATATTTGTAGAGATAGGGAAAGATAACGTCGGTTTGATGTTCGCTTACAATTTGCAATAAATGAAATGCTCCATACAGAAGCGATCTAATAGTGTTTGGTTTGTTTTCGTCAAAACGATGTGTACTTAATTTAATTACCGAAGCGGGGACAATTTATCATATTGGGTAAAAGTTAATTTGGCTTATATCATATTAATCGAGTAAAATGATATTCCTTCACAAGGACATAGCGACTAAATGGATACTACCGCTTAACTTTTGACATACAAATTATGACACTTATATTTACTCCTTATTTACACATCTTAATTTAGTTTGCTCTTTCATTACGTAAAGTTTCAAATCAATCAATTTCTATTCAAAGTACACGTGGGATTCGAATGATGGTTGTTCGAGAAGTATGAAAGATTGAATGCATGACTTGATAGGCAATGTTCTGCCTGAAACTTTGATTAAATGCAAAGGAACGAAGAAAGCATACTTTCGATGAATTCTTTTTATGAGAACATTTCTCATGAATTTCATGCTTTCAACATAACTTGCACAAGTGGAGAATATTGATTAAAACAATTAGTTTTTAAATGATAAATCACGATCGTATGTAAGCAACCTAAGGCATTCAGAATCAAAACAAATCATCGTCTTTCGTACACCTTTTTGTTTCCCATCATCATATCACCATTTTACTTTGAAATTCGAGAAAGCAAATCTCAATCAAATCATCGCTTTATCAACAAAGTAAGAACCATCCTCCTTTTTAAATTAGCATCTTGTGAATTCAACCAACTCTTAGATGATGGTTTGCTGCGGTATCCTCTATTGAAGCAGTAATAATTGAAGCAACTTTATCTAATCTAATCCCTCGTTGCTGCCTCCGGACGAAACTTCGCCAATCAAGAAAAGAGCAAACAGGAATTTCGGGAAAGACAAAAGAAAACAAGAAAATAAGTATAAAGTTTTGTAAGTCAAGAAGTTTCTCTTTCATTTTAGTCTATCTAACATTTTGTTTAACATTTCCTGACAAGAAATATTTGCTTCTGCCAAGATTCCATGACCGTATCGATTCTCACGTATATACACACATG